>APFE030466123.1:0-13636 GCA_000404065.3 Pinus taeda
TTGTATCCCATTTTGTATATATATCCCCTCAAAGAACGTATTGAGGGTCGGTTGTAGTGAAACTCTTTCAGAAGAGCTATATTGTATATCTGAGACATTTGAGCTAATACAATTTGCTGGTGGAGTTCCTGATTCCTATACTGTCTGAAGGTGGAAATGAATGGCCCTGTTGTGTT
Organism: Pinus taeda; assembly: GCA_000404065.3. Classification (NCBI taxonomy): domain Eukaryota; kingdom Viridiplantae; phylum Streptophyta; class Pinopsida; order Pinales; family Pinaceae; genus Pinus; species Pinus taeda. The sequence continues at coordinate 177 of APFE030466123.1, forward strand.
GCAGAATTCCTGTGTCATTTGCTGGAACAATAAGTAATTCTGAACTGTGTTCTTGTTTTTCTGTGTATGCCAAAATTCATATATGTTCATGATCATAGAAAATAGAGAAAAATAATAGCTTAGGATTTGTTTGAATACACCCTATGCTCAATCTCTATTTCTTAATATGTTTTCTTCTGGATTAGCCATGGATATGAATTCTTAATTGCTCATGTCTAAACTGATTCTATCACTGTGAATATTGTTTAAGAATTCTTAATTGCTCTTAAGCAACACTCTCATTTCTCCTTTGTTAGCATAGTGAAAGATTCTCAATTGCTTTTCACTCACTAATTCCATAACTTCATTTCACAATCTAAGAAATTGTTCCACAGATGCCTATCTGGCTTTTGCAGCAACACTCTTCCTTCAAAAACTTACTTCAGTAGCACACTACCTGAACTCCATTGCCCAATGGACCAAACTGTTCTATAATCTATACCTTAACTCTGTTTGAAATTCACCAACCCACCAAACCCAAACAAAACAACACACTATAACTAGCCTAAAATCATCCACCAACAAAGCTAAATCATAAAGAGAGAGCCCTCTCTAGTTACAGGTAGGCTAGGACCTGTAACTAAAAGATTGGTTAGTGGTTATCTCGGCTGTATTCCCTTTAGGAAGCAGGGAACAACCTGAGTGATAACATAGGACCCAGGCAAGTAGCAGCTGGTTGAGGACTTTGCCACCTCGCATGGAAAGCAGCTGGTTCGCAGTTAGCAGGCTGCTGAAGGCAGAGCTAGAGACATGCAAGCACTTGGTGGCAGAGCAGGACACACGTCCGACCCGCATGCAGCAGAAGGCAACTCTGTTGGCACTCGATGAACTCATGGAATTCAAAGCCACACATCAGCAGAGGAGGAGGAGTAGCACAAATACATGTGTCTTATCGAGGAAGAGCCTACCCCAGATGACCTCTAGGATTGAAACTTGGCAGCCAGGTGTCGCCCTTCTGCCAGCTGGCGTTTACTTATGCTGATTGGATGATTTTTGTTATGACATGTTTTGTTAAAACTTTCCTCCGATTTGTTTTTTGTAATGTTTAGTATTTTTGGTTAAAACTGGTAACCCTTGTGTGGGTTTTTTCTGCTTTCAAAGACTGGTTTCACCATCTATAGGGTAGTCGAGCTTAGACTGTTATATTTTTTGATAAATGATGTTCAACACTACTGAGGCTAGAGCCTCGATGTACTTATTTTGTTTCATATCAATAGAATAGTTTTACTTAGAAAAAAAATATTTAAATTACATTTTTTAAAATGTTTATAATTTTTTAATATTTAAAATTAAAAAGTAATTTAGATGATTTATCTAATATTTTGGATTTTTATATATAATATGTAAATATTTTAAATTTATTAATTTAAATATATAAATGAATATATAATAATTATATAAAGTAATTTTTTGAAATAAAATTAAATTATTATTTACTACATTTGAAATAAAATGAAAAAATATAATATATAAATATATAGAACCCAACCAAGTAATTTAGTATTTAGGTTAATTTCAACACAAATTAGTTTATCATTAAAATATTAAAATATTGTTTATTAATTTTTATATTATGATTTATTTGAAAATAAAAAATATCATTTGTTATATAAATTATTAAATTTATCAATTTTGATGGTTTAAAATTATAGCTAACGGTAAGTAATACTCTCAAAATAATATTATTTAATCAATTTTTTTAGTTGAAAACTCATCCACACAATATATTTAAACTTTTGTGGAAGGAATTCACTTTCATGTTCAATCATCTATTTTATCTTTAATTTAAACCTTATCCATATAATATGTTTAAAGTCTCTCTAGACTTAGAAAGAAATTAGTTTTCATGTTCAATATCTCATTTATCTTTAATTGAAACCTTATCCAAAGAATAACTTGAATTGGTTTTCATGCTTATTCATCTCCTTTATCTTTAATTAAAATTTCATGATACAATAATTTAAAGTCTTGCTAAACTTGGAATGAATCGGCTTTCATACTCAATGGTTTTCTTTGTCTTTGATTGACGTCTTATTGAACTTAGAAGGAATTGGCTTTCATACTTAGTCATCTGCTTTAATTTGGATAGAGAACTCATCTACATAATATGCTTAATTTCTTATTGAACTTGAAATAAATCAGCTTTTATACTCAATCATTGTCTTTATATTTAATTGGAAACCCATCCACACAATATTACGAATTTTGTTTAGTTTTACCAAACTTAAAAAAAAATACCTTCATAATAAATCACCTTTTTTGACCTTTAATAAAATTTCATTGTAGATTTTAACCCTGTACATAAATTACCGACAAACTAATTCTTAAAACATAAAAATATATAAATGCGAGAACATAAAACAAATATGCTCATATTTTCCCCTAGATCCACAACCCGGAATACTATATTGATTTTTCATTTTTTTTCCTTCAATATTACAATACATATATACATGCCAAAGTATTTATAAACCCTAATCCATTAATCCTGGATTAAAACATAATTGTAGTTCTCTTGACCAAATCCACAAATACCAAGAACAAAAACCATTACACCCAAAATCCATATACAAAACCCATTGGCAAAACCATCAATAAATCTAATTATTATTGATTCCACATATTTTTTCTTATCCATAACAAATAAAAAAATATAACACACTCAACACTCATCATACACTAAATTTAAAATTAAATCAAGGAAAAATTAACTTTCATACTAAATTATTCCCTTTAATAAAAATCTTATTCTCTTTAATAAAAATCTCATACACACCATAGTTAAAAATATCGGGATTCGACTAAAACCAAATCACAACAATAAGTTAAGAATCTCACTAGACTTCAAAAAAATTCCATGAAATAGTAAAAAAAAAAAAACCATAAAATATACGAAAGTTTGTCACTAATTTAAGAACATCCATATATCAATACTAAAAGTTTTGTCTATTTTGAATTGTTATATCTTTTATCGAATAACATGATGTGTAATCTTAATTCAAGATTCATAACACTTCCAATATTTAACTTTATTATATATTTTAAAAATTTAATTAGTACACTGGTCTATTATAATATTTTTAAAATTAATTAGTATATAAAGTTTAAATATTTAAATAGATGATTAAATATTATTAATTTTATATATAATTTGGATTATTATTAAATTAAATATATAAATATGTAGTAATTTTGTAATAGAATAATTATTATTATTTTAAATTAAAATTAAACAGATTTATATTTTCTAATATTTAATGTATAAAATGTTTTTAATGGGGTTGGAAACATGAATGAGGAAGGTGTTGGAGGACAAGCTTGCTACCCCACCGCTTCAACCAACATTCATGCATATGCATGTAAATGAATCTAACATGGATGGAGGTGGTGATTTGAGGGTATGGAGGACAAGCTTGCCACCCCACTGCCTCAACCAACATTCATGCATATGCATGTTAATGAATCTAACATGGATGGAGGTGGTGATTTTTATATTTAGCATAGCTTTTTTCTGCTAGTCAACTAAGGTGGAGGGTTAGAAGTGATGAGTTATTAGCCTCTCTAGTGCAGGTGGTTCTATGGATGAAGATTTATAGATTTTTGTTGAGAATCTATTATCCCATAGTTCTAGTGCTTTTTCTCATATCAACCCTAGTTATAAATCAATCTAAAAACATATGTGGACCTTTGGTAGCAATGTTTTACTCTCCAAGAATTTGTAGGCATGGTCTTATTGAGGCGTAGACTTCTCGGAGTTGGTAGAACCAGGGATTCATGAGTGTGGTCGATCATCTTCTTGCTGGTGGGTTGGTTGGGAATTTTCTTTTTTATTTTGTCGTTGTTGTAGAGTATTCAAAGGTTTGCTTAAGTGTGATCCTTGGGCCAAGGCAAGAGACTCTATTGGTGGTACTTTATGTGTTCTCTATCTCGTCCCCGCCTACTTTTGGAAGCTCAATTGTGGGGTTTTTCATGGTTAGATGTTCAATTATTGATACATTATGTGGCCAAGAAAGGTGGCATGAATTTTATTTCTTGAAGCTTTGTCTGGTAATATTTCTCCTTCCCACTGGATCCATTCACTGCTCGCTCTCTATTTGCAAAGTTGCTATTAATTTTCGGCCTTTGGTTTATCACTCTTTTTATTCCTCCCCTGTTATTTCTCATAAAGTTGTATCACTCCCGTGGTGTTTGAATAATATCAGTAACCAACCTCAACAATGCATGAGTAGCAGCAAAGGTGGGTGTGTTGGCAGGATAATTTAAATGAAGTTTGACCCAAGGTTCAGCCTAGGGTGACAACAAAAGTCTTCTGCGTAGTCTAGCACTTCGCTAACATTTTCACACCCTTGGATCAAAGGAGCGTCTCACACGTGGCGAGTCATAACCATAGAAAGATAGTAGGGAATCTAGAAATAGAGATTATGTAGTCTGTGCAACCATTCATACATTCATTCACAACAAGTTGACTTATACATTTAACGAAAAATAACCACATCGAAAATTTTAAAAGTGGGATGCAAAATATATAAACAGATAACAAAACTCCCATTCTCCCTTTATTATTAAAACAACAAAGCTCGATTACAACATCATTTCTCCATTACAGCTCACAACACATTACAAACTTGTGAGCAAATATCACAGCTCAAACAAGTATCAAAATGGATCATTACATATTCAAATCGACCTATAAGCGGTCTTTCCCTCCCACAGTTCAGATCTCAACATTGCAACACCTTCTAAACTTTACAGTTCTATCGTTCAACGGATAACCCCTTTCCTCCCCGCAACCTATGCAAAGGACGTGCAACTGCATCAATTTTAACATCATTGGGAAGAGCACTAACATCACACTGTTGTTATTATTAGAGAATTCACCAGCGGAATGACCACTTAGAAAATTACTTTTATTTTTATTTTAAAATAGATTGTCGCGTAGAAGCAAATACCAAAAATAAAATACCCTCCACTAAAAAATTATTTCCTTAGAACCGTCTCTACAAATTAAAAATTAAAAATAAAATTTGTTAAAAATTAAAAAACTATTTTTAAATTCATTCAAAAATAAAAAATAAAAATATTAAACATTTTACTCAAACTTTAATTAAAATTGCAAAGACACATTGAAATAAAACAAAGTCAATCTTCTACATCAAAAACAAATGATATAGTACTAACAAAAACAGAGAATAAGTAAATAGGTCATTGCCAGGTTTTTCTATGTTTGCTATTGTGGCAGTTTTTAGCGCTAAAGTAACAACAAAAAAATCGTTTCTGAAAAAGAAAACACAAAACAAATCGTTTTTGAAAAAGAAAACACAAAACAAATCGTTTTTGAAAAAGTAAACACAAAACAAAACTAAATTGTAACTGGGAAGTTGGGTGGCATGTTACAATCGGTGGCAAAGTTGTATTCAATGAAATCAAATCAAAAGAAAAAGGTTTAAGTTTTTTCAAGCAAAGCTAAAAGAAAAGGAACCACATTTTTAAAGCGAAATGGATAAACAAACACGTGACATGGGGCCGTGTCATTGACCAAACCAAATTTCCAGCAAAACCTAAAGAAAAAGAATCATATTTTTTAAAAGTGAAATAGACACATGAAACAGACAAATGCGTGATGTGGTATCGACGACGAAAATGCCACACCCTTTGGGCTCCTTTACCCACTAAAATTATGGACTGTTTTTAATTAAATTTTATCTAATAATTAAATAAACAATAATAGACAAATGGTTAGATTTTATGGTCATTAGATAAGTAATTGTGTCCATGAATTTGATAGTGCAAGTATTGAGAGATATTGTATTGCAGTTTTGTTTACTAGTTTGCCAAGTATTGAGAGATAGAGATAGAGCCACAGAGTGCCAACGACCTCAAAAGCAACTGGTGTATTGAGGTGATTGAGTGCGCATTCGCCCATCTTTAGAAATAACTTTTTTCTGTTCTACATACCATGGCATCTTCCTCCACAACAGCGTCCACCTTCGCCTTCGCCTCCACCTCCACAACAGATGGCAACACCTGCTATGCCTTCGATGTGTTCCTCAATCACAGAGCCTCTGATGGTAAAACATCTGCCAGTGATCTTTATGATCGCCTCACAGATCATCGATTGTGAGTCTTCCTGGACAAGGAAGAAATGGAGAAGGGATAAGAATTAACACCTCAGATAAACGGTGCTATTAGAGATTCCTTGATTAATATAGCTATTTTTTCTCTCGAATATTGCCAATCAAGATGGTGTTTGAACGAGCTGCTACTCATGCTGGAGTGTAAGTGGACGAAGGGTTTAACTATTCTTCCCATATTCTTCCATGTCAAGCCTTCAATACTTAGATGGACGGAGGGAGAAAAGGGAAAGTATGGTGAAGCTCTGAGCTTGCTCCGAGAAAAGAGAAATAGCAATGGTGGACTATGATACATGCCGGAAATCATTGGAAAATGGGAGGATGCTCTCCATGATGTTGCATAAATCAACGATTATGAGCTGGATGAGAAGCCATATAATGGGTTAGGACTCATCCCTCCCTGTTCCTTTGTGATCACTTTTTCCATTAGTCTCATTCATATAGGTATATCATACTTTATCTACTTTTCTTACTAGTAAGTTTATTTTTTATATTATTCAGTGATGAGAGTAAGTTTTTGACCGATGTCGTCGAAAAAGTGCTGACATTAGTTCCAAAACCAACCCCTATATGTCTCCATATATCCGACTAGATTGGAAGAGAAAGTTCAAGATTTTGTAGAAAAATTACAGCAGCATGAAAGTGGGAAGGTTGAGGTTGTAGGAATTGTGGGACTTGGTGGGGATTGGTAAAATGACCCTCACAAAAGAGTTCTATAACTATAAGAATAAAGAGTACCATCATTCCAGCTTTTTATTTCATGTCAGAGAAAACGACTCTAGAGTAGAACTAAAGAAATTGCAGAGACAACTTATTAAGGAGTTGAGTGGGAAGGATACGGAAATAAACAGAATTGATGAAGGAATCCCTCTTCTTGAAAAACATCTCCCACATTGGCACGCTCTTATCATTTTAGATGATGTGGATGATATAGAGCAGCTGCGCACATTGCTTCCGGTTTTACTACAGAAGTATAGCTTAATTCTAGTAATATCTCGTGATAAAAGTGTACTTCAAATTTGGGAATTAATTGAAGATCCATTTATTTACACTCTCGAAGGCTTCAGTCTACAACACTCCATAGAGCTCTTCTGTCGGCACGCCTTCCATCTACCTACTCCTCCTGATGCAACATTTGAGCAACTGGTAAATAAGTTTGTGGATGCCTACGGTGTTAGAAAAATTTAGGTTATTTAATTTTCGCGGAGGGCAGAGAGTTATGATTTTCGCGAAGCTACTTTCACGCAACTAGCTTCGTGCACTATGGAGTTGATTTCACACAGCTACTTTTGCGCACCGCGAAGCTATTTCAGAGACTTATAAATAATATTTACTCACTACAAAAATAACAAAGTAGGTTTGGAGCAACACAATAAAACTTGGTATTAAATTCTAAAACATAAAAATACATTCACATGAGGTTGCATTCATTCACTAAGTAAAAACTAAAATTTCACGTAGAATAACACATAGTAAAATACTGTAACTGTTGTTTTTCCATGCCCACCAAAATTTTCTCCACCATTTTCTCCCTAGAGACTTGCGCTCTCTTTTTCTCTAACCTCTTACTCTCTAACCCATCAAAATTACTTGCACATTCATATATAGGTCAACATACAATTTTACTTTTAATTCATGACAGAGCGAAATTAATATGATGTTGTTGTTGAGTGTGATCAGAATCGCGCAAGTGTTTGTGGAGTGTGGGAAATGGTTGCTGAATGAATTCTTGCCCATATCTATTTATCAAAGTACATTGGATGCTTTAAATTCCTTGCTGCATTTCAGAATGGTTCACGTCTGGCTTCAGTTCTTCCATCTTCAAAGAGAGACGCAACCTGCAAAAATACGTCTGACAAGTATGGCTGCTATCATGCTGTTTATTGCAGTGGTTTGGATTATTATTTCCAACACTCCCCCTTAATCACAATTTCTGCCATTGACAATTCCCAAACAGTTTCTGAGATAAACAAAAATTTCACATGCCAATACATTTGTGAAAATATCAGCAAATTATTCCTGTGACCTGCAGTGTTGCAACAGAATTTTATCATTGTTAATCAACTCTCTAATAAAATGATATTTAACATCAATATGCTTGGTCCTCTTGTGGAAGACATAATTCTTTGACAATGCAATTGCTGAGGTGTTGTCGTAGAAAACAATTGTCGCTCCCTCTTGGTCATGATGAAGATCCCTCAACATCCTCCTCATCCAAACTGCCTGACACGATGCTGCTATTGTTGTGACATATTCAGCTTCTACTGTTGATAGTGACACTATTGGCTGCTTCTTGGAGGCCCATGAAATGGCCCCGGAACCCAAATGAAAGACATATCCTGATGTGCTCTTTCTATCATCAAAACTGCGTGCCCAATCACTGTCAGTGTAACAAACCAACTTGAAATCACTTGTTGCTGTGTACAAATGCCATACTATTTTGTCCCATTGGCATACCTCAGAATCCTTTTTGCTACTTGCCAATGTGTCTCCTTAGGTGTCTCCATGAACCTTGACACCAAACTTACTACATACATTATATTCGGCCTAGTGGCGATCAAATACTTCAAGCTGCCTATCATGCTTTTGTATAATGTCAGATTGACATTACTGCTGCAATCTTCTTTGCTCAACTTCAACCCTATGACAATTGGAGTTGGTGCAGACTTGCTGTTCTACATTTTAAACCTCTGCAAAATTTCCGCCACATACTTTGCTTGAGAGATAAAAATGTCACTTTCTGTTTGATTCACTTCTATTCCCAAAAAATATCTTAATAATCCCAAGTCAGTCATTTCAAATTCACTCTTCATGACTTGTTTGAAATCAGCGATGAGGAAATCATCACTGCCTATAAAAATCAAATCATCTACATATAAGATGACAATGAGAATCTTATCTTTGCTCTCTTTGATGTAGAGAGTGGGCTCACCGTCACATTTGTCGAAACCATTGTCCAACAAGTAGGCATCTATCCTACTGTACCATGTGCAGAGTGCTTGCTTCAATCCATAAAGAGCTTTCCTCAACTGATATACTTTGTCTTCTTGGCTTTCAATCTCATAACCAGGCAGTTGCGTGACATACACTTCCTCTTTCAGCACTCCATTCAAGAACATTAATTTTACGTCCATTCGATACACTCTCCATTTGTGCTATGCGACAATCGCCACACCTACGCACACTGTCTCCATTCGCGTGACTGACGCAAATGTCTCCGCATAATCTCTTCCATGTTGCTGCTTGTATCCTTTAACAACTAGTCTCACTTTGTGCCTTTCAATCTTTCCCTCAATGTTGCTTTTGGTCTTATAGACCCACTAGTCTTGTTTTCCTTTCGGAAGGCTCACTAACTCCCATGTGTCATTCCCTTTTACTGCTTCTATTTCTTCCTCCATTGCCGCAACCCATTTTTCTTCTTTGAATGCATCTTCAAAGTGGATTGGGTCATCTACATGACAAAATAATGCAAATAAGGAATTTAGACCGATGCTACTATCAACTTCATCTTGCTCATAAATTTCATTTAAATTTATGAATTCTAGTCTTCTTGTGCTTGCTGAAGATGGGCTTGACATGTCACTTGGTGTCACGCTTCACGGTGTGCTTGGAGAAGCACTTGCTTGGTTGCGCAAAACTATCCTATTATTTGTTGATGGCATTACTTGCTGCCTACTTTGTTGCACTTGAATAGGAGTAAAGGGAGGCACTGTTGAGGAATTACTTGCTATTGTTAATTCCTCTTTGTCCTCATGTGGCATACATGCTTTGACATTGATTGTCTTCTCTAAACTTCCATACCATGCTTCCTCTTCTATGAACAGATCTCTACTGATTATGACCTTCTTGGTTGATGGATTGTAGAGCTTGTATGTCTTGGATTCATCACTGTGTCCAACAAATATACATTTCTCCCCTTTGTTGTCCAACTTCTTCCTTAACTCATCAGGTACATGTGCATACACCACACATCCAAAAACTCTCATGTGAATGACATTTTGTTATCTTCCACTCCATGCCTCTTCAGGAACAATGTTCTAAACGCTTTTGGTTGGACATCTATTCAAGATATATGCTACACAAGTGACAGCTTCAACCCAATAGTCATTTGGCAAATGCTTTGCCTTCAACATACTCCTTTCCATCTCCATAATGGTCCTATTCTTCCTTTCTACCACACCATTTTGCTGTGGTGTATATCTTGTTGTATATTGCTCGTGAATTCCATGCTCCCTGCAAAATTGAAGGAAGTCATTTGAGATGTATTCTCCACCTTTGTCAGTCCTCAGGACTTTGATCTAGTGTCCACTTTGCTTTTCAACAAGAGCCTTGTATTGGCAAAAGTGCTCAAACACTTCACTTTTCTGTTTTAGGAGAAAAACCCATGTCTTCCTTGTGTAGTCATCTATGAAGGTCAATACATAGTGACTGCCACCAATTGATGGTGCTTGTATTGGTCCACATAAATTTGAGTGGAAAATCTCCAAAGGTGCCTTTGCCCTCACTGACTTTCTTGCTGGAAATGTCTCTCTATGTTGCTTGCCCAAGATACATCCTTCACATAAGCTATCTGGTTTTTCTATGAGTGGCAATCCCTTCACCATGCCTTTCCTATGCAACAAATTCAAACTTCCAATGTTGAGATGTCCAAATCTCAAGTGCCATGACCAATTTTCATCTTTTACCTCTGCTTGAAAGTTTACTTATATGACAGCTGCCTCTTTTCGCGCAGCTTCTTGTGAGTTCATTGAGAGTTGTGCTCGTGCACCTTCTTTCTGCAAATTTGATATTATTTTTAAGGGAAAAATTCTATTGTTTGTCATCTGAATCTTTGCAATCAGTTGTCTACTTGGAGGCCTATCCAAAATTGTGCACATCATTTTTGAAGAAGACATTATAGCCTTTTTGCATGAACTGTCCAATGCTCATGAGATTATGTTTCAGATGGGGACAAAGTAAACATCTGAGATGTATTTCTTCTCCCCTTTATTTATTAGGATATTAAATCTTCAGAGACTTTGCTATCAGTCCCTAATGTCACTTCAGATTTCACAGTTTCATCTAGATCAAAAAAAATTTCTCTGTTTCCTGACATGTGGTTGCTACAACCTAAATTTAGATACCAAATATCACTATGTTTTTCTTGTGCTACATTACGAGCTAAAAACATGCTATCATGGTTCTAATTTTCTCTTGTGAAATTTACACTTGGTTTGTTACTAATGGCATATTGTTTTGTTCTACATTCATTTGCATAATGACCATACTTCTTACAATAATGAGATTGAACTTGAGATTTATCATACCTCTGAGATTGTGCTCGATTTTGGCTTGGGCTTTGACTCGGATTTTGATTGCTGCCTCTTCCACTTGAGCTTGAAGACCTGCTTCTTCCACCTCTGTATGGGCTTCTTCCTCTTCCTCTAGCATATGATCTTCCTCTACCTCGACCTTGACTAAATGATACTTGTGTCTTGAAGGCATGCTCCAAATGAGGAGCTTACTGCTCTATTCAATCTATGTTCATGAGAAATTAGTGATGCATTAAGCTCATCCACTGAGAACTGCGAGAGATCATTTGTCCCTTCTATGGCAACAACAATGGCCTCAAACCTTACTGGCACACTTCTCAAAGCCTTCTCAACTATTCTTCTTTCCTCAAGTGTCTCACCATGAGACCTGATTTGAGTAACCAGCTCACTTACATGTGTAAAAAACGGGTCTATATTCTCATACTCTTTCATACAAAGTGTTTCAAAATCTCTCCTTAATATTTGCAGTGTCGTTGTCTTGACTTTTGCCATACCTTGGTAGGCTGTCTGAAGGATGTCCCACGCTTGCTTGGACTTTGTTGCTGCTACGACCCTTGGGAAAATACTTTCATGAACTGTTTGGAAAATATAAAACAGGGCTTTTGAATCCTTCTTCTTGTTGTCTTTTAACACATCTTTTTCTTGTTGAGATAAGGCATTGTATGCTGTTGCATCTGCTAGTTCTTGAAAACCATTCTCCACCAAATCCCAAATGTCCTGAGAAGAAAATAGGGCCTTCATTGTAATAGCGCAATAATCATAATTTTTGTTATTAAACTGAGGTATTTGAGGATTAGTCAAGCTTGTGTTTCATGTTGCCATTTATGAGCTTAAAAAAAACTTTCTACCTGTTGGTAAATATGAAAAACAATCTGCTCTCAAAACAATTCTTACTGCTAGTAAAAACACTTGTTTTTACACTAACAATATTTAACCCGCTCTGATACCATGTTAGAAAAATTTAGGAAATTTAATTTTCACGGAGGACATAGAGTTATGATTTTCTCAAAGCTACTTTCGTGCAGCTAGCTTCGCCACACAGAGCTAATTTTGCGCAGCTACCTTCACGCACTGCAAAGCTATTTCACAAACTTCGATTTCGGGCATCGCAGAGTTATTTCAGAGACTTATGAATAATATTTACTCACTGCACCGCGGAGTTTTTATGCACCCATCAAAATTTGCTCGACCATTTTCTCCTAGATACTTGCCCTCTTTTTTTCTCTAACCTCTTATTTTCTAACCCAATGACTTTTAACAGAACAGACAAACAGAGAATAATGCTCTGTTTTTAACACACAGAAAACTAAAAATCGTTTGCTGAAGACAGTGTTTCAGCAACGTAGTTTCGTGAATAGAGTTTCAGCAACGGTGTTTCAGCAACGCTAAAAATAGAGTTTTAGAAACACTGTTTTTTTTACGTAGCAAAACAAAAAAAATTATTTTCTGAAAAACAGAGTTTCAACAATGCACATCAAAAGAGACTTTGTATTCATTAACAATACTTCCTCTAACACAGGGATTACAGCGAGCTTGCTTCAGAGGCAGTTCAAAAACTTCACTCTGTCAAACAAAATTACACTACTATGTCTGCACCACTGTACATTACAGAAAGCAAAACACTTTGTCTCCTCTAAAAGTCAACACACTGTCTTTGCACTGCTGTGTCTGCACTGCTGTATTACAAATCAAAACAAAACTCTATCTCTGCTGTATATCTTTACTGCTGTGTAAAAAATTTCTTACACCTCTTACATTCACGTTGCTGCGTATTACAACAAGAACTCTATATCTGCACTCTTGTGCATTACCACATAAAAAAACTATTGTTACAGCAATACTTCCTTTAGATCATGGGTGTTACATCCAATGTAACAACTTTCTCTGTCGTTGTCAGATTTGGAATGCAAATCTCAACTATATCAGCATCGAGATTTGCGTGCTATTCTTGGTGTTTCAACATCGAGATTTGCAGGCT
>APFE030466139.1:0-11047 GCA_000404065.3 Pinus taeda
TCAACTCACTTGAGTTCTAACTGAAGTCCTGCATGCAAATATTAGTCATCCCATAGGTAACCACGTATTTCCTTTTGGGATCTGCATGTACCACATCCGTAGCTCATCCTGAAGTGCTCCAAGAGAATAAGACAAAGTTTATAGTCTAATATTATTATGAGCTAATAATATTTGACTGTTCTATATTTAGACTGAGCAGTCACTCCGCTGTGATCTAAAAATAGAAGTCCATCTATTTTTCCCAACTTGATCAATCATGCATAAACAACAACCTGCAATCCATAGACATGATCCATATGTCTAAAAATAGACATAGTCTAAAAATAGACTTGCGCCAAAAATAGCCTGCGGGCCCACTTAGTGAAGGCGACTCTTTTCACTCAGCTCCATCATCTTGTTGCAATCTCAACAGTATCATCCAAGCAATGGTGACCAACTCTAATCCAGCGGACCTGCAGCTTGTAAGGATAATTTCAAGGATCAAAGGCATGGCAAAGTCCCTGAATCTGAAATACTTCCATGTTTTGAGAACAAATAATAAAGAAGCAGATAACGAGGCAAACAAGGCAGTGCATTTAGATGCCGGTTCTATTCTCAGAGATAATGTATTCCTTTTTGATCCAATCCCTTAAAGTGTCATGTTTTTTTGCTTCCTTCTACAACAGTATGTTTGTATTTTTCAGCTCGGGAAATTAGCAGCAGAAATACACTATTTTAAATGTAAAAAGAGGATCCTGTTAAGAGTAGGCGTTATTTTCCTCTGGCTGGAAAGTCACGCAGAACTCTACCTCTTCTTTTGTAACTGAATTTGTGGCTCTTTGCCACTCAGTCAATGAAATCCCATAACCGTTTTTGTAATAAAAAAAAAAAATATTGTTGTGCCCCTATTGTCTCCATATTGTTATTATTATGCCCCATAGAATCCCTCTATTGTTATTTTTGTGCCTTTATATTATTATTGTTAGGTCGGCTGGGTTATATTGTGACTCCTTAGACTCCTATATATAGAAAGGAAGTTTTGTCATTTGAATAATCCAAGAATTGTTCATTTATGTAATGTAAAGAAGGTTGCCCCCTCGAAGAGACTGAATTCTAAGGCGTTGATCTACCTTTTCTATCTTTTTGTGAGCTAGTTTCATAACACCACATCTGCCAATAAGGAAACTCCATTTACATATTTGATAACAAATTTGAGGTCAAAAAAACATCAGATCACTTACTTGTCATCACTGAGATAAAAGAAGAAAGACTTCTGAAGTTGCAAGGAACATTTGCTCATACACACAACTTTTTATACAATTCTCATTATGATTAAGGTACACTTCCATCAAGTATTTTATGGCATGCTAGATTTGGACACTTGAACTATGGAAACCTTTGTTTGTTGAAGAAAAATGGTGTTATTGGTTTGCCAACTATTCCTAGGAAACTCAAGCAATGTGATGCTTGTATTTTAAGAAAACAAAACAAACAATCATTTCATGATTCTCATTCCATAGCAGATAGAAAAATTGAACTCATTCATTTTGATTTATGTGGCCCAATGCTTGTTCCTTCTGAAAATGGTAATAAATATATGATGACATTTATTGATGTTTACACTAGAAAGTGTTGGGTTTATTTATTGAAGAACAAACCTAAAGCTTTTGAAACATTCAAGAACTTTCATGCATGTGTTGAAAATTACTCACAATCTTATATTGGCTCTATTCGTACTATTAATGGAAAATAATATACTTCAAATGAATTTGAAAACTATCTTTGCCAACATGGAATCAAACATCAAACAATTGTGCCTCATAAACCCCAACAAAACAGAGTAGTTAAAAGAATGAACATGACAATCTTAAATATGGAGCAATCAGTGATGTTTTTCAAGAATGTTAAGTTGATATTTTGCGCTGATGCAGTTCTATGTGCTATGAATATAAAGAATAGGTGTCCATCTCGTGCTATAAAAAATAAGACACCCTGTGAAATGTGGTATGATCACATTCCTTCGGTGAGGTAGATCAGAGTTTTTGGTTCACCCTGTTATGTCTTGATTCCTAAGGAACAAAGGAATAAACTCGGTGCATAGAGTAAAAAATGTATTTTCTTGAGGTACTCAGATATGTCCAAATCATATTGCATCTATGATGAAGTAAATAAGAAGTTTATGATATCTAGAGATGTGGTCTTTCTTGAATCTTCCAAGACTAACATTGTTGTTGAGCAACAACTTGATCGCTTGGATAGATTCAGACATGCAAAATCTTTTCAAGGGTTTGATAATGAGATTCCACATCTTGAAGGGGGGATCCATATACTGGATCAATCTATAGAATCTCCTTTGAAGCACTAGCTCCCCCACATGAAACTCCAACCACTAATCAAGAAGACACTGAGTGATGTGATTAAGAGAATTGAGATGCTGAATCTTGATTCAACCCCATCTCAGTCAAACGATCCACCTGAGCCATTTCAGAAAGGTCCTCCAAAATGGCTCACAAAGACACTTGAAAGTGTGTCCTGATGAGGTTGGAAAGACAGGGACAAGAAGCTTTGTTAGACAAAATGGAGGTGATGTAGACGATCTTAATTCACCTATTGATATGTATGTTTCTTATGATTGTGAACTAAATCTGTCTACATATTTCGAACCAACTTCCTTTAAAGAAGCCACTTCTCATGATGAATGGAAATAAATGATGCAAAAAGAATATGATGCTTTGATAAAGAATGACACCTTGAAGCTAGTTGATCCTCCATTGGAAACCAAACCAATTTGCTGTAAGTGGGTCTTCAAGGACAAGTATAAATCAGAGGGCTCACTTGATAAGCATAAATCTAGGCTCGTAGAAAAATGTTCTGCACAGAAGGAAGGGGTCGATTATGAAGAGACATTCCCCCGCACAACAAAATGGGCTACCATTCAGATACTCTTTACCTTGGAAGCTCAAAACGGTTGGAAAGTCCATCAAATGGATGTTAAAACTGATTTCTTGAATGAAGATTTGAAAGAGAATGTTTTAATGTCCCAACCAGAGGGATTTGTTGTGAAGGGTCAGGAACGCAAAGTATGCAAGCTTGAAAAATCCTTATATGGCCTCAAAGAAGCACCGCAAGCCTGGTACAAGAAATTGACTGACCATTCTTTGAAATTCATTTTCAAACACTATTATCTTGATGATGCAAATTTGTTTGTCAATAAAGTTGGTAAAACAATTGTATGTCTTGTGGTGTATGTAGATGATCTCCTGATGACAAGGAACAATGAGAATTACATTGTATCCATAAAGAAATAACCAAGGAAAGGTTTTGAAATGACAAATTGGGGCTATGTTCACTACTATCTTGGTATTAAAGTAACTCAATATTCGAATTTTATATTCCTCTTTTAGAAGAAGTATATTGGATATTTGTTGAACATGCTTGGCATGTTTGAGTGCAATCATTTGACTACTCCAATGGAACATAATTTAAATCTCACATCCACAGAAGGAAAAGAGTTTGAGAATGCAATAATGTACAAACAACTCATAGGAAGTCTCAACCACTTGACTATTACCAAACCAAACATTTCATTTGTTGTTGGAATCTTCTCCAGGTTTATGAAAAATCCTTGTGAGAGTCATTGGTTTGCTGCAAAAATAGTTCTAAAGTACTTGAAGGGAACATAAGACTTTGGACTCAATTATATACAGGTGGATGGCTTCATATTTAATTGATTAGATACTCTGATTCATATTTTGATGGAGATAAAGAAATTGGAATATCTTCTTCAGGTTATGTTACGAGTCTTGGATCAGGAGTTGTCTCATGGAGGTTACGTAAACAATCACTTCCAGCGGACTCCACAACTAAGGTAGAATATGTGGCAACAGTTGAAACAACGAAGGAAATTGTGTGGCTCAAGAAAATTCTGGGAGATTTGCAGGAGAAACAAGTGCATTCAACTCTTATTTTGGTTGACACCATTTCTGCAATAAAGTTTGCCAAAAACCCAAAGTTCCATGATCGAACCAAGAACATCAATACAAAGTATCATCTGACTCAACATCATGTTGAGGCCAAGATAATCCGCCTATGAAATTATTCCACAAATGTGAAGATTGTAGACATCTTCACTAAAACACTTGGATGAGAAAAGTTTGAAAGAATCAGACTAGTGTTTGGACTCACCAACATCCCTTCAGATTAAGGGAGGGAATGTTAACACCTAATACGAAAGGATTGAGATTATTTTAAAAATTGTAAATAGTTTTTGTTATGCATTAGAGAAAACCAAGAGACCTCACAATTGGAATCCTAAGAGTCTCTCCACTCATGTATATATTCATGAATTGGCTAATGTAATAGACAATTCATTCACGGAGTTACGCTCCTGGCCTGGTAGTACACTTAATGGAAACATTGCAGCGATGCACTACTAATATAAAAACACTGGTGTTGTAAATTTACATAAAACCATTGGGACGAGAAAAAAAAGCGTTTGGAGCACCAGTGCATTAAATTTATAAAAACACCGATATTTTTTTTTACTGATTTGTACAATCTATGATACCATGCACTGGGGCGTTGAATGCAAACAACACCGATGCCTGAAAAGTATACTGCCCTGGTGCTATTAGGGGAATTTTGAGATCTAAAATGGGTCTCCTAAGGAAATTATAAAATAATAGCAGAACTAATAAAATAAGATTATATTATATCATCAAATTTTAGAGAAAAAAAAAAGAAGAAGAAAAACTATTTTTTCAACTTGTATTTTCAACTTATCTCCTTATGAGTATGCTTAAATTTCAAGCGACAACACTCGTTGGATGCATAATTTGATTCATCATTCAAGGAGTACCCATGTTGCATACTTTCGATGGACCTTGCTACACGAAAAATGAGAAATACATGAAAAAATGTGATTACAATCACATTTTTTCATGTATTTCTCATTTTTCGTGTAGCAAGGTCCATCGAAAGTATGCAACATGGGTACTCCTTGGATAATGAATTAAATTTTTCATCCAATGAGTACTCCCGCTCGAAATTTGAGTAAAACCTTAGGGAGATGAGTTGAAAAAATAATTTTATAGTTTTATTATTTTTACCTTTTTACTCCAAAAATGGTGAATCATTCCCCATGGTTGACATCATCATCTTGAATTTTATTGGTTTTTAAAAGTTTATTTTGGTTGTACATTTTTCTTAGGATGCCCATTTTAGACCTTAAAATTCCCCTAATGTTATGTCTTCCAAAAACACCCTGGGCAATACTTTTCAAGAAGGGCAACAAGACAGACAAAAAATATATTGTAGCCCCTGTGCTTTTATTTTCTCAAACGTACCAGGTAGTTATGCGTAAAAATGCACCAGTGTTTATGAGTTGTATAAACAACATCGATGCTTCAAAATTATAACACCCTATGCTTGTGTGTTTGTGTCAAGCCAAGAGTAACTCCACACATTTGAATTGATTTGCATTAAGGGAGAATATGAATATATTCAAGGAGAGGGAGACTATTGGGTTTCATCTCCCAATGTCTCTTCATCTTTCAAATTCTTTTTATTTTTACTATTTACAATATTTACATCAGTTTACCTAATCCCAAAGATTAGATGTCAACATTCCCCCCTTTAATTTGAAGGGATGTTGATGAGTCTAAGCAGCGTTTTGAATCTTTCAAACTTTTCCCTTACTAGTGCTTTAGTGAAGATGTCTACAATCTGCTCATTTGTGGAACAATGTCGTAGGTGGATTGTTTTGGCCTTAACATGATGTCGAATCAGATGGTATTTTGTATTGATGTGCTTCGTTTGATTATGGAACTTTGGGTTCTTGGCCAACTTTATTGCAGAAATGTTATCAATCAAAAGAGGAGTTGAGTGCACATGTTTCTCCTACAAATTTTCCAGAATTTTCCAGAGCCACACAATTTCTTTTGTTGCTTCAGTTGTTGCCACATATTCTACTTCAATTGTGGAATTTACTGGAACTAATTGTTTGAATGACCTCCAGGAGATAGCTCCTGATCCAAGACTCATAACATAACCTAAAGTAGGTATTTCAGTTTATTTATCTCCATTGAAATCTAAATCAGAGTATCCAATCAAGCTGAAGTCATCCACTTGTGTATACTTGAGTCCAAAGTCTTGAGTTCCCTTCAAGTACTTTAGAATTCCTTTTGCAGTAGATTAGTGACCCTCACAAGGCTTTTGCATAAACCTAGAGAAGAATCCAACAACAATAGAAAT
Organism: Pinus taeda; assembly: GCA_000404065.3. Taxonomy (NCBI): domain Eukaryota; kingdom Viridiplantae; phylum Streptophyta; class Pinopsida; order Pinales; family Pinaceae; genus Pinus; species Pinus taeda. The sequence continues at coordinate 6,232 of APFE030466139.1, forward strand.
TTATAATCTACTAATAGTCAAGTAGTTGAGACTTCCTATGAGTTGTCTATACTTTATTGCATCATCAAATTATTTTCCTTCAATGGATGTGAGCTTTAAGTTTTGTTCCATCAGAGTAGTCAAACGATTGCACTCAACCATGCCAAACCTATTCAATAGATCTCCAATATGCTTCTTATGAAAAAGGAATATAAAATTTGGATATTGAGTTACTTAAATACCAAGATAGTAGTGAACATATCCCAAATCTGCCATTTCAAAATCTTTCCTTAGTTATTTCTTTATGGATGCAATGTAGCTCTCATTGTTCCCTATCATTAGAAGATAATCTACATAGACCACAATATATACAATGGTTTTTCTAAATTTCTTGACAAACAAAGTTGCATCATCAAGACATAATGTTTTAAATTGAGTTTTAGAAGATGATCAATTAACTTCTCATACCAAGCTCGCAGTTTCAAAAGCTTCAGATATGTTCTTCAATAAATAAACCCAACACGTTCTAGTGTAGTCCTAAATAAATGTTATCATATATTTATTACCATTTGCAGAGAAAAAAAACATTCGGCCACATAAATCAGAATGAATGAGTTCAAGTTTTCTATGTGCTTTGGAATGAGAATCATGAAAACAATGTTTGTTGTGTTTTCCTAAGATACAAGCATCACGTTGCTTATGTTCCTAGGAATTGTAGGCAAACTAGTAACCCCATTTTTCTTCAACAAATGAAGGTTGTCATAATTCCAGTGTCCAAATATATCATGCCATAAAAGACTTTATGGAAATGTACCTTTATCATAGTGAAAACTATATGCAAATTTTTGTGCATGAGCATAGGTTTCTTGCAGCTTCAGAATTCTTTTTTCCTCTATTCCAGTGATGACAAGTGAGTGATCTGATACTTTTCTAACCTCGACCTTGCCATAAAATATGTGAATTGTGTTGGAAAATGTAACTAGGTTCGATCTTCATTAATGTATTTGAGTCATCATGTAATATACTTGTCAAAAGAATAAAGAAAAGAATTTTATTATTGTATCAATGACTTAGTAAAGCATGATTTTCATGCTTGGATCATCATTATATTAGTCAAATTCCCCATTGTGGACCCCTAGGATTAATATTGAGTCTATAGAGTCACTGTACAATTAAAGAGACTCTTCTTGGGTTTTTGAATCATGTAAAAATGTTTACTATTGATTCAAATATAATTTATGTAACCTCCACACCAAGTCGGCCTAAGGACACCAATTCAACCTCACTTGGAGCCTATAAATAGAAGGAAGTCGAATTCACTTGGAGCATCTCATATCAAGCTAGTTCAATATCTCTAAGGAAGCTAGAGAAGTGCGAAGTAGGTAAAAGAAGTCTAACGGAAGTGTGAGTTGGGTCAAGTCTAAGGAGAAGAAGAAAATCAAAGTTTTGGAGCTACTCTCTCTTTGTTTCGTGCCCTAGTTTGGGAGATCAAAGTCTTCCATGTGTTGCTACTGCCAGTTTCTACCTAATGTCGTAAGTTGCTGCATAGTCGAAGTTGCTAGGATGGAAGTGTTGCTACAAAGGGGTCGAAGATATGGAAGACTGACTTGGTGTGGAGGGAAGGTTTCGTCTTTGTCTAGGTTGAAGAGTCTCAAAGAATACTATTGAAGGAAGATAATTTTTTTTTAGGTTTTCCCCTCAAGGGGGTGTATTTCCCTGGCATAATGCCTGCATTTCATGTCTTTTTTTTGTGATATTCATACACACATAATATGGTAATTGCTTGATGAAAGATAATATAATAAAGAAGTAAAAGAAGCCAACATAACTCACATGTAATTATCAAGAAAGAGAAATAAAACCCTAATCTACTTGTATTGATTTCTCAACATGGTATTAGAGATAAGGTTAGCAAAAGTTCAAGATCACTTTGTTGTTATGGATTCTCCCTTTTTGATGAACTACATAAGAATGGGTATCAACACTGTTGGACACTGGATCAAGAAGGTCATCTACTACTTATTCAACAAGGTCAAAAGTCAAGGGTTCTTGGCTACTCTTACATGGTCTCTTAGTGATGACAATGCATGGATCATTGATAGTGGAGCATCAAGGCACATGACAGGAGAAAGTAAACAACTTCATATACTATCAAAGGAGCCATTTTCTCATGTAGTGGAATTGGGTGACAACAAAATCTATGTTGTTATAGGCCTAGGATCAACATCGTTGAAGTTAGAAAATGAATCAAAGTTGCACCTCAACAACATACTATATGTTCCAGGTTTGAAAAATAATTTTCTTTTTATCTCTTGTTTAGAAGATAAAGGGGATAGAGTTGTTTTTGTTGATGGAAAAGTATTGGTTTGGGGAAAAGACTCTAGCAGTGATAAAGCTAGAGTTATTGGATTTCGTGAAGGAAGCCTTTATACACCACCTCCTCAAGCTTTGGTTCATATGGAAATCAATCCCATTTATCTATGGCATGGGAGGTATATTCATATACATTATAAGGTCATCCCTACTCTTAGTCAACTGGTTCACGACATTCCCAATATGAAGTTAGATCATGAAGGTGTGTGCAAGGGATGCTCTTTGGGGAAACATACAAAAAAGTCATTTCCAAATAATGAAGCTAGGTCCAAAGAAATATTACACCTCATTCATTATGATTTGTGTGGGCCCATGTCTTACAAATCACTTGGAGGTCATCTCTGCTATGTGACATTCATTGATGACCATTCTAGAAAGACATGGCTCTACCTTCTCAAAACAAAAGATGAAGTATTTGATAAGTTCAAGGAGTTCAATTCTGAAGTGGAAACACTAATCGAAAGAAAGATAAAAACTCTAAGCTCCAACAATGGTGGGGAATACACTTCTAAGGAATTTATTGTATATTGTAAGGAAGCAAGAATTGAGAGGGAGACCATTGTTCCCTATTATCCTGAACAAAATGGAGTGGCCAAAAGGAAGAATAGGTCAATTGAAGAAGGCATTCGAACTATGCTCCTTGATCAAGACCTACCAAAATTCTTATGGGGAGAAGAAGCAATGACAAACATGTACATTCAAAATAGAAGTCCTCATATAAATCTTAATATAACACCCAAACAAGTATTCATAGGAAAGAAGTCGATTGTGGATCACCTCTAAATCTTTGGAAGTCCAACGTACATCCATATTCCAAAGGACAAGTGGAAGAAGTTGGACTCTACAAGTATCAATGGAATATTCATTGGATATAGTCTCTCCTTAAAAGCATATAGAATATACAATAAGGAAGGAATACATATTGAAGTAAGCAGGGATGTTATATTCGATGAAAATCAAGCCTACAAGAAATCAAAGGATATTTCTATTGATTCTGATGATGAAGAAGTTCCCATATTTGAAGAAGAATAATATCATCATGAAAACCCTACTACAAATAAGAATAAGGACCAAGTGAGCCTATTCGATATGTGGTCATCCCAACCACAAGGAAAATGCCAAATTAGTTAAAAACTACATTAGAAGATGCTGAAGGACATGAAGTTGTGAAAGGAACCTTTAGGGAAAGTAAAAGACCAAAGACATACTCTGGTTATGATGCATATATGACAAATTTAATTGAATTTAAACCATCTACATTCAAGGAAGGTGCTCATCAAGAAGTTAGGAAGAAAGCGATGCAGGAAGAATATCAATCCATCATGAAAAATGGGGTTTGATAAATCGTTCCTAGACCTAGTGACAAATCAGTTCTCACCTAAAAATGGATCTATAAGATCAAACATGTTGTTGATGGAAGTACAAACAAGTACAAAGCTAGATTTGTTGCGAGGGCTTTCTCTCAAAAGGAAGGCATTGATTATTAAGAAGCATTTGCACCCACAGAAAGGTACACTACCATTAGATCTTTGGTTTCATTCGCTGCTACAATGGGTTGGAATATCCTTCAAATGGATCCAAAGACCACATTTCTAAATGGGACCATTGATGAGGAAGTGTATATTGAACAACCAGAAGGCTTTAAAGTTAATAGCAGGGGTTCTCATGTTTGCAGACTCAAGAAGACCCCATATAGTTTGAAGCAAGCACCTATGGCATGGTATGCAAGAATGGATGCCTATCTACATAGAATTGGGTTCGTAAAGAGTTATGTTGATCTAAATCTCTATATCAAAGTCGTGAATAATGAGCTCGTCATTATTCTACTATATGTGGATGATATATTCATCACAGGTGTGGAACAAATAATTCAAGAATGTAAGAAGATGTTGGCAATTGAATTTGAAATAAAATATATAGGGCTGATGCACTATTACTTGGGTCTAGAAGTATGGAAGAGACCTGGGGAGATATATTTGGGGCAAGGAAAGTACATCATCAAGTTGTTCCAGAAATTTGGGATGATGGATTCCAAGCCAATGAATACTCTTATGATCACCAATATCAAGAACTTGAGGGGCTCTGACTCTAGTCTTGTGGATCCTACCTCCTATCATAAATTGTTCGGTTCCTTAATGTATATGGTAAATACTATGCCAGATATATATTTTGCAATAAACATTCTTAGTCAGTTTTAGTTGGAGCCTTGCCATGATCACTGGATAGCTTCCAAACACATATTGAGATATATTCTGTAGAAATTTCCAATGTAGATCAACAGATTATGCAATATACCAAAGAAAAATACAAGATCTACTTCTAAAACAAACTTTGTGGAAGCTTAATTGAATTGAGCAAGATCAATGAGAACACATATAACTGAGAATGAGAAATAAATCACACATAACACAAAAGAAATAACCCAGGGAAAGCCTCAGCCTAATGTTGGGTTGTGTTATATTCT
>APFE030466140.1:8377-33884 GCA_000404065.3 Pinus taeda
AGTATACCCTGTTTCTATGATGTCCCAAACTTCAGTACCCAAAGATTGAAGATAGGCAGTAACTCTTACCTTCCAATATACGAAGTTTGTCCCATCAAAATTCGGTGGCCTAATCGACGCTTCCCTCTCGTAGTTGGTCATGATGATGGATCTTCCTTCAAGCGATCAAGCTCCTTTAGAAGGATCTGCTCTGATACCAATTGTTGGAAATAATACTGAGAGGGGGGGTGAATCAATATTATCAAGTTCTTTTAATAAATCTTCTTTAATTACACTTTGAATTATTTTTGCATGTCAGTACCATAAAATAATGAGCATGAACAAAGAAAATAGATAGTCACACCAAAGAACATCAGATGTAAGGTGGAAACCCAATGTGGGTGAAAACCACCTGCTGCAATATGTATCTATCTTCTTTCAAATTAGAAACTCCTTTTACAAAGGTTTTGTACTGGTGCAATCCTTTACCAGTACGCAGGCTGCAACCTGCAGAGAGCTACCACTCTCTCTCGTTTTCCAGTCTCTCCTGGAAGGGAGCTACAACCCCCTACTTCTTTTCTCTTAAGGACCAATTTTCATAAATTTTCAAACTGGATCCATAAACATCAAGAGATCATCAAGTACAAGTAAATCACCCAGTCAACTACAGTAACCAGATCAACAGTAACAGTAAACTAAACCCAGAACATCTTATCAACAGAAAAAATTCAGCCACCAAAAGATCTTAAGACAGATACGCAGATTTTCTTTCTCTGGTCTGCGTACGTACGGACTTCACCTTCTGCTTCCCTGCGTATACCCGCAGAGAACCTTCTGCCGCACCGCGTACCCACGCACTGTTTCTTCAATCACGCTGCGTACTGTTACTACAGACACACACCCACAGATACTATCGCGCCGCGTAATGGTACTGTAGCCATGCACCCACAGATGCTATCGCGCCGCGTACCTACGCACCTGCACTGTTAATCACTTGCGTACCTCTAATTACGGCCGAAATGGCAGTTCCCTAGAGTACCACCGATAGCCAGATGCTCAGATCTGATCATGTGCTCGAGAGATCACCCTTCATAGATTCGCTTTCAACTTCACTTTATATGGATCAAGCTTTGAAAAATAACCCAATATTTCAGATCTTAAGATATTCAATTCGCAAAAGATGCTTAAGCCAAGTGATCTCCTTCCCTATTTATAGTCAAGCCTTTATTCACACCATGGGACAAAACCATGAATAACGAATACAAGGGATCCAAACCGTGGCTAAAATAGATCCTATACCACGGGCCAAAACCATAGCATCAGAAAAGGCGGGCTAAATACCACAAGCCAAACATAAGAAAACCCCACGTGAGCGCGCTTCACTGCCTTGAAGTGTGTGCACTGGGGTCCGCACCTTCTGAACTGGTAACCCGCGGGTCCGAACACACCTCCTGTATGGGTAACCTGCGGGTCCGCACCTTTTGAACAATTCTCTTGCGAGCCTCTTAATTTCCATCATTTTGAGAGCCCCTGAACACTTGAGTGAGTTGCCATCAAGTACAACACCTGTATCATAGAGCCATACCAGAATCATAATGCCAACATACAGGAAACTACAAAAATAGAGAAAAAGAAAATAATGTTCTAGCAAGACTAAATTTTTCTACCCTTCTTCTTCTCCACCCATTGCCAACCACCTGTGTCAGGAGTGGGTGTAATAATAGCTAGCTGGTTTTCCATTGGGATCAGTTGAAGTTCTTTGTCAGATTCTGAGCCCTCTAATTCGTGGGTTCGTTTGATGCCGCTTATTTCCATTTGTAGCTCTTGTTGCAGATTTGAAATGTGTGTCCCCAAATGAGTAGTTGGGGCATTTTCTTCCTGAGTATATGTCTGTCTCATTTGAGTATCAAGTTCTGTCTGGTTCTCTGTAGGCTCCACATTTATGTCTTCTTCTTCCAATGGGTCAGTGTGCTGCCAGCCTTTGGGTTTTTTCTGTTGTTTCTTGGTTCTCCTGGGGTCCTTTCGAGCAAATGGCCAATGATATTGAAGGTGCCATGTTTGCATGCATTCCCTGCACCGGAATGTTGTGTTCTCATAGTCGAGTTGTTGTATCCATTGAGAATTATTGAAGTTCAGTGTGATGTGGTCAGGTAGCCCCTGACTCAAGTCCACTTCTACACATATTCTGGCAAATGTAAATATTCCCCTAATAGCTCTGTCTTCGTCCGTTTTTAGGAATTTCTCCGAGGAATTCCCAATGGCAGCTAATACTTTGTGATGCCAAAAGTGTAGAGGGAGTCCATGTAGCCTTACCCATACAGGCATCGTTGAGACTTTCATTGTATTGGCGTCGAAATCAGAAAACCCAGGGGGTGAGGAAGAGGCCAGCACTGCCCCAGAACCAAGGCCCCTGATTGATAATGCTTTCTCGTTCTTGTTCTATGTTAAATCTAACTATGAAGTACCCTTTGGGGCATAGGTAAATTTCACAGTTTGATGTCCATGTTGTAAAGATCCATTGGTGCAGGGCATCTGATTTGGGCTAGAAACCATTAAATCTACAGATAACTCATTTTTAGATAAATCAGAGTGTAGGCTAGTTACCTTTGGCATAGTTACTAGTAGCGTTGGTGATTCTGGCTTTTGTTCAATAATGGAGGGACCTGGTAACTCAGATGGTGGTGCTGCTTTATTTTTCATTATTTCCTTCCCTTTTACTGCATCCCGAAAGGAACCTGTATTTTTTGAGTTGGTTCCAGTGCTTCTGCCATGCAGTCGGAGATTTAAAATAATGGTTGAATCTTTGGTGATGTCGTAGTGCTGGAGAGTTTGGTTGTCCTACATACTGTACCCATAATATATAAGGTTTTTATATTGTGCTGGGGTTCCAAGGTGTCCCTGGATTTCCTTTTTTAACGCATTGATGCTCATTTCCTTACTGAGCTGCATGCAAAAATGTGTGCCCTCGATCGATTTGATGAAAATCTGGATCAGATCTGGATCCATACGAAGTAAGTCGGTCTTGTACAGACCTTGCTTTGTTGGATCTGGCCGATTAGAAAGTAGTGGGGAAAATTTTTGTTCAGCCCTCATCCGCACAACCGTTCCCAACCAGGTCATTTCTCCCTTGTCTTTATGCACGATTATAAGATGTGGAACAGAGTGGGTTTGTAGATCTGGGCAGTGACGGGCTGCATCGTCCACTCCATGCCCAGTTAAAATGGGTTCAGACGGCACACGGTAGGTTAAACCCTGAAACAGATAAGGTGATCGCACCCGTGGCTTGTGTGAAGCTCGATCTGTCGTAGGGGACTGATCAGCCGCAGGGGTTTTGCCGTCCGGCTCGCTGCGGAGCCAATTCCTTGTTAGTGTGCTTGATTCCAGTAGTCTTGCGTTCGATTTCCTGAGGGGGCGACCTGTAAACACAACCCCATCTCTGATCTGCAGAGTAGCGGCGGTGCTGAGGAGTCCGGATACCCTAGCCATTGGTTCGTCTCAGGAAGGGACCCAAAAAATGCTATTTTTAGAACTTTCTATTTTTAGCAGTTTCACCTCTCACCCAATGTGGCCAATGACCTCACTGGCCAAACTTCTATTTTTAGAGATGTTATTTTTAGCATGTCTATTTTTAGCACATTCTAAATTTAACATTTCTTATTGCACATTTTTCAACAGCATCTATAGATGATCTAATAGGTGATGTAGTGCATCATGTACTGGGAGAATTGGCACCTTATCTTTCCCTTAGATCTCTTGATATGTATCTGTTTTAGAGCATTGTTCTTCCATCTAATGAGAACCTCTTGGAAGCCATGGCCTCCTAAAGGTCATGCTCAAGGTTTCGAAGCAGAGTTTCTTTTCATGTGTCAAGCTCGTTAAAAAATGAAACAAGGTCCCTTGAGCATAGTTCTTTTTTGTGTGTCAAGCTCGTTAAAAATGAAACATATCCCCTTCCAATTCAATTCTTTGACTAGATCTCGTAAATTCCCAATAGAGTCTTTCACTTGATCTCGTAAATGAACCTTCATTCCATCTGAATATTAGTAACCAATAGTCTACTTAGGAAAATGAAATGCATCTTGGGGGGCATGTCCTTAGAATTAAGTCATTATGCTAGGGGCATGAAAACAAATTCCAAGGATAGTTTTCCTTTGTTTCAAGCTTGTGTAAAAATGAAACAATTCATATTTTATCCTATGTGATTGCCATTTTTATCAGAGTATTTCTTCCAGACGAGCCTTGGTTTTCTCTTTCCATCATCACCATCTGCTTGGCTAATTATATGCTTTCACTTGGTTGTTTTACCCTTTCCTAAGGAACAACTGTTATGAGTGGTCTCATTAGCCAACCTATTGACATTTACATGTTTTGAGAAGTTTCATCATGATTGGAACCAGTTGCTACCCTTTGTACCACTCGTTCCTCTGGGAGGATTCCTCTTTCATATCTTTTCAGACTCCCTAAACATGTAAAGCTTGTGGAGCACTTGTCTTTTTGAACATGTTAAAGTAAATGAAAAGATGTCTGCCCAGTATAAGTTTAACCATTTTTCAGACTAGGATAGACTATTTACGAAAAAGGAATACTTTAGTTAAACATGACTAAAAGGTTTTCTTGAGTATCATTTTACACCTTTTCCAACTCAAGAGACTAAATTTAGAAAAAGGAACCTTTGGAGTTTTCTTTTTTCTCCTCTTTTTCAAACTCTCTAAATACGAAAAAGAAGTCTAGTTACACCTTCGTTGGGCTCGTAAAATCATCAAATAGCATTGGACTCATCGAACATGATGATACTTAACCACTCCTTCTCAAGGTTCGTTAAAAATACTCAGGGGGATTCATCCGAAGGATGAATTTATAGATTATACATATGTTATTCTCCCCAAGCTTGTAAAATTAAAGAGGTACTTAGTAAAAATGGTTGGGGAAATTGGGAAAATGGGTACTTAACCCATTAATGGCAATGAGTCACTCTTGAACATGACACTCTTTAACTTCATGTGTGTGACTGTTGGGTTGGGAAATCTGTTTGCCTCCTTGGTTCATCACACCATATTAAAATCCTCCATAATCGGTTTTGGATCAATGTTGCCAACTCCATAAAGTGTCGTTGATGTATTCAAGAAAAGTCCTTCAATTGATATATGTTACAATATAATTAAGCTTTCTTTCATGTCTGTCTTTCTCGATCTAGCTCTTCATTAACATCATTTTGTCTCAAATATTGATACATGTTTCGTGTCGTTGCTAAGGGATACATCAAGGCCCTCTTGTGACAAGTTACTTCCTATCGATATCAACTTATTATCTAGGAATTTGCCTTAGAAACTCCCTTTGATACCTTGGAGCTTTCATACATCAATGGCAAGTTTCCTCTCTCTCAGTGAGAGGTCCTCATCATTAGCCTTTGACCGAAATATTTTATGTGTTGTTCGACTTCAACTCATCCATTAACACCACATAGTTTGTACTATTGTACCTTGAGAGCCATTAACATCATCAGTGGTTCCTCTCATATATGTTAATGACTTATATCATTGGCCAGTAATCAGATGGCGTATACCATGTTCAACTTAAACTCATTTATTCACATGGTTAGACTCGTACATCAAGCAATCGAGTGAACGAGATAGAAGACCCTAGATCTAGTTCCATCCATCTGGGCTGTGATTACAGGATTAATACAATATTACAAAATATGATGCATATGATCATCCAGACAATCATCCAATCATGGGTCTACACTATGTCATCAATGGACAATACTTCTTGATCATTGTACATGTAATATTGGTTTATATATTGAGGATGGGTATGCCTCCCTCGGAAATGATATCATGATGATAATATGTATTGTAATAGATGATGATATCGACCTTGATACTTTTTCTCTAGACTTATTTCATGGCAAAAGACTTCAGTTCTCAATCATGATTTTCGACTTTGTACTTGGGGGCCAATCTATTATAGACAAGTTTGTCACACTTTCACTATTCTGTCGCACTTGGCATACTTGAGTTATATTCTTATGCTAGATGTAATGACATATAAACTGGGTTAATCATCATCCTTTATCATCTTGTAATAATCACCCACAAAGCTTTAATCATGATCCTTTTGACAGTATAAGACAAACTGGAAATTGAGGTCAGAATCCTTGATTCTAGGGTCGGCGTAGATACCATCATTATGCCCTTGCACCCTAGAGCAGCTGTAGAACTAAGCAAAAGTGTTGCCAGTGTAGTCTTCTAGTTATTGCAGGTGTGTTGGTTCTAGATTTTTGAGAAACGCGATATTTTATCTCGAAGATTCCACTTCTAGAATCTTCTAAAGTAGTTTCAACCATTTACTATAAAAAAATGACCTCAAACTCCTATGACCATGGGATTACCTTCATCACTTAAGCTAATTTCCCACCTTTCATGGATCTCAGCACTAGATTGGTAAAACCAAAAACTACCATTTCATCCTATAAATTTAACCTCTTATAAGAGCTCAGGGTTGGATTTAGAGGACCTTACATGCATCCTTATGATTGTGCTTAAAGACAAATCACTTATGCTCTTTGGGTGGAGGATTGGAGATTGCCTTAAGACAAAGGAAGGAGTACATTAGCTTGGGGAGACATCTATGGGTCATTGATCACTGGATTGTAACTTTTCTTAATCCATTTAATGTTAAGTTCTCTTGTTTCCTTATACATTTGTACCATATTTGATTACAATTCTATTTCAATGTTTATGATTTATTGAATGGAGGAATTAGCGTAGATCTACTTGTTTCTGTAGTGTTTTCTTTTCTTACTTGTGTTGCAGATGTAGATCAAAGAGCTTGGAGTGGGAGCAAAAGAGTTCAAGCGAGGAGAAAGAGACTTTGAAATACAAGTAACTCCTCCTTCTTCTTCATGTTAATTTCTCTAAAGGAATACAAATGTGCTTTGCCCCCTTGTTGTTACTAGGCTAACCACTAGGTCTAGGGTGTTTTACTTTGTCCACAGAGGAGAATTTTCCACATAACAAGCATAAATTTTTGTCTTCTAAAGCAAGCGTACTTGACATCTTGGAGAAAATTTACAGCTCTCTCTTGAAGATTGATTTCAAACTTCTCTTGGAGTGGGTTGCAGGTCTATTACTGGGTATTTATTTAACTAGAATTTTGGCCCCCTATCAAGTGTACATACCTGAGCTTTGTGGAGAAAATTTGCCTTGTACATACCTTGACCCTATGGATAAAACTCGAGTTGTGGAAAGGACAAATTCCGGCTCTCAACAATAACAATATTTGACCTTTTTTAATAGAAGTCGAACCAATTTTTTATTCTATAATGGCACTAAACTCAGACTTGTGGGTAACTAATCTTGAGTAGGCTTGGAAGTGTATATTGGAAATCATATTGGAGCAACCATTAGAATTATCTTGTTTAGACCTTAGAGAGTTGTTAGAGTAGTCTTTTCTATCGAAGATTTGGCCTTGAAGAGATGACAAGCTTTTTGGTGTAGTTGCTGAAGAAATCATAGCCTTAAATTAAACCTTATCTTTGTGGTATATCTCTATAGTGCAACAAACTTGTAGGAGAAGATTGAGACCTTGGAATATTTATCATCAAGCCTAGTGAAGGATCTCAAGATTGATGTTGACCTTGAATTAGTTCATACACATTTGGAGTTTATATTGTAACAAGACATTTAAAGTATTCTTTGTGCAAACATGAAGAGCCTTGGAGACACTTTCAATAAATATTGAAGCCTTGTTGAGTTGACCTTGAATTGAAACAGACTTTGAAGTATCTTGGAGGCCATTTTTAGAAGCTCTATAAGCATTTGTTGAAGTATATCTTGGAGCAACATGAGAAGCATTGTTGGGACAATATTGGAGACATCCTTGAAGCAATGTTGGAGAAATTTTTCAAGTCTTTTTGAAGAAGCTTTTGGAAGACTTGAAGCAACATTGAAGCTACCTTGAATGATTAAAGTGAATTGAGAGGGTTGGAGCCCTAGAGGATTGGAGTCCTCATTCAAGGTTGGAACCTCGTGAAAGACCAAGTTGGAGCCTTGTGAGAGACTAGGTTGGAGCCTTGTGAGAGACCAGGTTGGAGCCTAGATTTGGAGTTAAGAATTGGAGTCCTCATTCAAGGATGGAGCCTTGAAAGAGTCAAATATTTTGTTGTGCAAATTAAAGCATGAGTTTTTGTATAAGAGGACAAGAGTCCTCATTATTCTCATTATTTTCATTAATAAAATTATTTCCTTTGTTGTACATCTTGTGTTCTAGTTTAACTAGTGATCTTAATTGGCATAATTTAACAATTGTAAAGATATACCTATTCACCCCCCACTCCCCCCCCCACCCCAATATTTCCAACAATTGGTATGAGAGCCAGTATCTTCAAGCATAACCTAATGGCTGGAAGGTAGATCATATGAACACAAATGGAAAAGTCTAGAAAGAAATGCTCCAAACCTTCTCAATATATCTCCTCCTCAATCATGAAATCATAAGTAAATCAGGTTGGAAAATCTCCCTAACATAATGGAGTTCTTTTTTATGACTCTTGATATGAAGTATGGGAATTAGTCCTTATTGGGAACACAAATACAGATGAGTCAAAAGAATACAATACAAAATTAATGGAAGCAATCTTGAGTGGTTTATCAGATTTTGTAGAAGGCAAGGTGGGTCAATTTTTTTTCAGCCAAAGGACTTTTGGAAAAGCTACAAAAACGTCATGAATAATTCAGTTTTGTGCCTGCTAAACCATAACTAGAGCATATACAACAAGAGCACTAGGATGATCATGAATCAAAGGAAGTAGATGAAGGCATAAAAAACGTTGCTTTATAGGAAATAATTAGATTAAGAAAAGAAAACAAAGAGCTTAAATAAAAGAATCAAGACCTTGACCGTACAAAGGAATAAGTTGTTCTCCTAAGGATCTAAGAAGAAGAAATATCTAAGGACTTTAACAAGCTTGAAGCAAAATTGCATCAACAAGAGAAGAGACATGAAGAAGAAGTCAACTCCCTAAAAGGTAAGTTAGAAGAAGCAAAGAGAGCAACAGAAATAGTGAAGATCCAGCTGGAAAAGAAAGAAGAATATTGTGAGAGGTTTGAAGAAGAGATTGTCTCCTTGAGAAATTGGGTTGAAAACCTCAATAAGAACTTGAAAAGCTCTCAAGTATTAGATATCATCCTTAGTTTCCAAAGGTCACCATTTGACAAATCAGGCCTTGGCTATACAAGTGAGACCTCATGCAAAGATGATGAAAGCCCTAAAATACCTTAGAGTCATATCCTTCAAAACTCTAGTCCCAATGAATGAAAAAAAGAAAATCAAAATTAATTTGGAAGAATAACTTCACCAAGAAGTTAGGAAAATAATTCCAAAGGATTCATACACAATGCAAGCAATAGTAAGGATAAACACAAGTTTGAGGCTCCTCCAAGGCAGAACAATTTCAAAATATCTTCAAGAGAATTTTATTCATCGAAGTACATAAGAATATTTTCTATTCATTGTTATTCTTGCATTAATTTTGGTCGTAAAGATAAAGATTGTAAAGCATAATACAAGGATGAATGGAAAGGTTATCATTTAAAACCTAGAAGGAAGATACCAAGCAGACAAGACCTAATCCCCAATGGCTATTATGGTTCAGTTGCTCCACCATTCATGTTCAATATAGAATGTTATCAATGTCACCGTTTTAGACATATAGTATGATATTGTAGAAGGAAATTCAGATGGGCTCCCAAACAAATCAAAGAGGAAAATATACCTACCAAGCACAAACAAAATTCCACCAAAATTTGGAAAATGAAACAAGAGGAGCCAAAACTAGAAGAATGTGATTTTTTCCTAAACTGTTGAAGTATCTTAAGGGTCGAGTGCTCCAAGGTACCAATCAAGTTTGAAGACTTAAATTATTGAACACGTAAGAATGAAGGATTCCCTCCATGTGCATAATATCATTTAGGTTTTGCAACCTCTACTTTAATCTCTTTACCATGTTGTTATGATCCTCAAGCCCACCCACAAGGGAAGAGCATCAAGTTGTTCATGGCTTCACAAAGGAGAGGGAAGTAAGAAACGTAAATTGGAGGATGTGAATCCATCACAGGGTTAGTCTCTTTTGGATATGCATCTCTACTGCATCAAAATCATACTCCAGATGAAGGTTTTGAAAAAAAGTTGATATTAGAAATATGCGGACCACGTCAAGATTTTTCTTGGAAAAAAAACACATTCAATTTCATGAAATTAGGAGAAAACCTTTGAATAAAAGACTTAAGGTTGCACATATTGAATATTGTCATCGAAATTCAAAATAAAATGTTCAAAAAACATTTGTGAACTACTTGACGGATGCTAAAGAAGGCATTGACAGAACTGGTGGTTATCCACTTATGTTAGCTTCAATATCGCTCATAGCATGCAGTTAACGCTTGCAGGTTTGTAAACCTTTGTTGATGATCCTTGCAAAGGGCCAGAGAAGGCACCAAAGAGTAGAGTCGATAGCATTTTCCCATCAAAGGATGTTGTCGAATCATATGATATAATAGGTCCACTAAGCAATAATAACACAGAACTGACAGATAGTCACATTCAAGATGACCTATTACAGGATGCAAGTATCTTTGTGCAAGATTTGATGAAAAGGGAGGATATAATTGATAAAGACTTGGAAGAAGCACGAACACATAGGAACAAGTGTGAAATAAAAGAGAAAATGGTCTGGAAAGATTATAGGAGGGCTTAGAGGTTGTTCAAGTTGTTAATCAAAGGTGTACTTATCTTCACCATAAGAGGGAAAGGTTGTCTTCTCAAATTCATGCCATTGGAATGAGAGACTACTCTCTAGAAGGAATTCTCCAAGTCAAAGTAGGATTATCTTCTCCACGACGCTTCACAAGTCGTAAGGAATTAAGCAATTTCACGTATGGCACCCATTCCTCCAAAAACCATTTTGGGGATTTAAAACAAAAAGGCTACAAGCTTAATAATCATGGTTTGGGTGTGGATTATACTATTACATATTCAAGTAATGATAGTTTTATATATATTAAATGAAACTCCAATGGTACATTCTCAATTGTTGATATGGTTCCTAACACCACGAGGGAATTATGTATTGATGGCAAAAAAAATTTGATCTAATCAACATTAATGTCTCTAAATGTCAAGTTGTAGTTGAGCAAGACCAACTCATTGAAGTTGGAGATGATTGAGGCCTTTCCAAAAAATCAAACTTGTAGCACTTCCCAACAAATTCCTCCCAGTCATGAGACTTTCTTAAGACTAAAAAAAAGGGAATCATAGTTTAAAAAAAAACAAAAGAGGAATCACTTAGCACGTCAGTGGAAAATGTGGTATCTATGGACTTTTAGTAAGATTGCCTAACAACATTAAAATTTTGTCAGATAAGAAAATATCAACTTTGATTCAATGTTCTAATCTTGATAACATGAATATCTTTCTACCTAAACGGTTACCTCAGAGGAGATAACCTAAGTCATGTTTATGATCTAACTGTGACTAAATGTATGGGAAAATTGGAATATTATATCCCAAGTGTACTGAATCCCTCAAATATGGAAACCCTTCTCCATTCGCATGTCATGATTATCCTTGTGATTTAACCTTCTCTTCCTTCTTGGCACTTTGCTCCTCAATTCGTATGACAAAAGACATGCCACCAGATCAAGCCTTCCATCATGGATTAGTATTGTTGTGATCATTAAAAATCATCAGGTAATAAGCATTGCTTGACAACAACATGATACGAGTTTGAAAGTTCTTAATACTAAAATATTTATTGTTCCAAGAGACTAACAAACCCTCAATGCAGACGCAAAACATGGGAAGGCCTATGGACATACCAACAAGATGAATCTTAGTGATTCTGGTTAGATATTTAGAGCTACGCTTTGATGACTCTCCTATGACAATTGTGATGAATATAGCTCTATTTTCATGGTAGAATATGAAAGAAGTTTTGTTTGTGATATATCAGAAAGAAACCTCATTCCCTAGCATAGCTATTTGGGTATTCTTTTGGTAAACTGACATAAACCTGAAGCATCAAATACAAGGTGATGGGTCTACCTTGACAATGGGAGTAGTTGATAAAGGAAGATCATCCCTTTGAAGTTGATGTCAAAGGGTAGAATATGACAATGGGAGTAGCATAATGACATGGGGAGTAGAACGATGACAAGGGGAGCAACATATGATGAGGTTGTTTCCATCAATAAGAAAGGGAGAGATTGTTGGAATATTTCTTGTTTTTGATATCAAAGGGAACACTATCTCAGAAACAAAATCACGTAGGCTTGCATATGGCCTTAATTCATTTCCATCGAGTATTTACTTGCCTCCTAACTCCTACTCGTTGATGAGATATTAAATTTACAAGTTGGGAAAACCATATTTTATCAACATACAGAAGTTAGCCCTCCCTAATAGACATGGTGTTTCACCCATGCTCAAACTTGTATACATAGACATAACAAATCCTCATTTCACCTATTCAAATCAGTTAAGTAAGCAAAAAATAACTCAGGCCTATAGGAGGGAAATAAGAGGTTCATAACTCGTGAACCTAAGGATCAGAAGTGAAGAAGGAATGTGTGGTTTGTCTTGGTTATGTTTGAATAAATTTATGTGGTTTTACAAGGCTCCTTGGATTAATCTTGGGCATACATTTCTATCTTCTGAAGTAGGCCTACAAGACATCTTGGAGCACATTTATAACTCTCTCTTGAAGATTGACTTTGAACTTCTCTTAGAGTGGATTACATACTTGTGACTAGGTCTCTCTTTGACCAAATATTTTGACCCCCTATCACCTGTACAGACCTTGACTCTGTGGAGAAACTTTGGTCTGTACAAACCTCGACCTTTTGACAAAACACGACCTAAGGTTGGGATAGAACTCAACACTATGGAGTAGAGAACTCGACCTATGGAAAGATACAAAACTTCGGTCGTGGAAAGGACAAATTTCAGCTTTGAACTGTGACAATATTTGGCCATTTTGAACATAACTCATACCAATTTTTGATCCTATATTGGCACTAAAATCAGACTTGTCGGTAATTATTCTTGAGCAGACTTGGAATATTATCTTAGAAAGCATCTTGGATTAACCCTTTTATCTCGTGCAGACCTTCGAGAGTTGTCAGAGCAACCTTTTGTAGTAGAGATTCAGCCTTAAAGAGAAGACATCCATTTTGGTGCAGCTGCTGAAGAAATCACAGCCTTGGATTAAACCTTATTTTTGTGGTATATCATTGTAGTGCAAAAAACATGTGGGGGAAGCTTGAGACCTTGGAATCTTTATCATCAAGCCTATTGAAGAAACTCAGGATAGATGATGACCTTGAATTAGTTGATACACATTTGGAGTTGATCTTATAGCAAGACATTTGAAGTATTCCTTATGCAGACATGAAGTGCCTTGGAGACACTTTCAATAAATCTTGAAGCCTTACTGAGTTGACCTTGAATTGAATCAGAATTTGAAGTATCTTGGAGACAATTTGTAGAAGCTCTAGAAGCATTTGTTGAAGTAGACCTTGGAGTAGTGTGTGAAGCATTGTTGGAACAATATTGGAGACATCCTTGAAGCATTGTTGGAGTATCATTGGAGAAATATTTCAAGCATTGTTGAAGAAGCTTTTGGAAGACTTGAAGCAACATTGATGCTACCTCGAAGGATTGAAGTAAATTGAGAGGGTTGGAGCCCTATAGGATTGGAGTCCTCATTCAAGGTTGGAGCCTTGAGAAAGACTAGGTTGGAGCTTGGATTTATAATCGAGGATTGGAGTCCTCATCCAAGGTTGGAGCCTTGTGAGAGACCAGATTAGAGCTTGGATTTGGAGTTGAGGATTGGAGTCCTCATTCAAGGTTTGAGACTTGAAAGAGTAAAAAATTTTGTTGTATAAATTGAAGCTTGATTTTTTGTATAAAAAGATAGGAATCCTCATTATTCTTATTATTTTCAGTAATAAAATTATTTCTTTTATTATACATCTTGGGTTTTGGTTTAACTAATAATCTTAGTTAGCATAATTTAACAATGGTAAAGAAACATTAATCCACCCCTCTAAGTGTTTCCAACATTTTTACTTTTCAAACCACTCCAAGATAATATATATTTAATTAATATCGTACTATTTCTTCTCTTTTATCATTATCATGAGCATACAAAAGTTTCTTTTGTCGTGGTATATGTTCAATAAATATTATCATAAATAGAGAATGACATCTCAAAAAGGATTAAGCTCTTAATAAAAAAAACTACTTGTGCGTTAATGAGATAAATGATTGATTTTTCTATACATTAAAATATTAAAAATAAATTATAAAAAATAAAATAAAATCAAACATACATATATATAATGTTTTTATAAGGTAGATATAAGTTTATATTATGTTAAATAAAAGATAACATTTATATGGTTATTGGTATATCATTGGGAAAATAAGAGTAGTTATATAGGTATAATTTTTTTTATCAAAATTATCAGTCTAATTATGAAAACATGTTTATATAAAATATTAAGTTTAGGCTTATTAGGAAGACTATTAATTAACTTGGAGCTTAAGCTATCAGTTAGGCAAGCTTGCTTTCTTGGGTGCAAAAATGTCAAAATAGTTATCATCAACTAAGCAATGGGGATGTCCACATAAATGGTTGCATGGTCACATTCTTCCTTGTCATTTCCAGGCAAGCCTAAGTCTACTACTTTTTTACTGAGCACAAAAACTTTATTGTCCAACTTTATGAGCTGTTACAAGGCATCCATGCTAAACAATATCTCATGTTGTACCTAGTTGCATTCCTTCAATACTTTGTCCATAATGGTTTTGATCTACCAATAGATTTTAATTGTATACATATATTGGGTATGTCCAAATCAAGTGTTTCCCATGTCTATACCCATGGATCTATGTTTTCTTCTACTTATGTATCAAATATGAACCTCCTTTCTACTCTATCTCCCTACTCATCCAAGTCCATTTTCTCTGGGTTGCACACAATGTGTCCCTGATAATAGGAAATCAAAACTTACGCATTAGCTTGAGCTTTTGAACACAAAGATTCCCTTATCCTACGGCTCCCACTACAATTATGTGAAGAGTTGAGGCACAGCATGATACATTTCAAGCAAGGGACAATAGGGATATAAAGGAGATAGGCTAGGAGGGAAGGGATCAAAGTGACCAAACCCAATGTGAGCCACCAATCCAAAACACATTAATGAAGGAGAGGAGAGAGTCGTGCCCAATGTTCAAATATTCACCAATACTAAGAGGGGGGGAGGCCATTGAATCAACATTGGGCACTTTTTAACATTTTAAGCATATCAATTAAACATTAAAAGTTAACAACACCATACAAAAATGCATAACATCATAGACAACACACAAGGAAATTTTTGGTGGAAACCCTTCCGAAAGAAAAATCACCAAACACTTTTTAATATATATTTTAAATATTACATCAACATAAAGCTCCAAATTATAAGATTCTCCAGTAATGACTAGAAGGAGGCTCCAACCCCCTGGATTTATTAGCTCTAACTAAAAGGATGTGCCAACACCTTGGTTTTACTAGATCCAACTAGAAGGATGCTCCAACACCTTTCCGGCATCAATCTGCTACCTTAGCACCACCCTGAATTGTTCTTAGGCTCCAACCTGAAGGAGACTCCAATCTCCACCTTGCACCACTGATCTGATTTAGGATATTAGTTTGTAGTGCTAATATATTCCTCAGCTTAAAAACAAAATGCTTTCATTGTGCTTGAGGATTCATCAATTTTTACAAGTGAAATGAAGAGATTTTATGTTAATTTTATGAGCAATTTAACATAAACCAGAAACTGAACAACAACATAAACATTTTCAGAACATTATCAAAAACACATTACAACAAGCACATGATAAAGGAGTTCACCCCTCCTGGGCTATGTCTCCTTAGTCTAGCTTCAAATGGCGTGGGCCTCTCTATTATGCTCAAAAGTGTACAAATATGTGTCTACAATGCTCAAATGTTTCTGAAACCTGCCCCAATCAATCCAAAATACTAAAATAATGGCTATCTAGCTTCTTTTTGCAACCAATTTGGTGGAAAATTGAAGAAGTTATGACTTCTAGCTCTCCGACTATTCGTTCCACAAATTGCCCCACATCCGATAGGAACCCACAATTTCGGTCCAAAAATCTGCGAACCGAGCGAGAATTTTGCCACGTCCTGGGCCTTAATCCGTCGGCATTGACTTTCCATTGCAAATCGCAATCGGTAAGGATCAGTGGTTGAAGGTTTGTGTATGTGACGACGATTATGTGATTGCGATATCGCAAACTCGATGACACTATAAACTGGAACTGATGAACCTCTCGCATCCGAGGACTTATCACATTTCGCAATTGGCGAATAACAAGGGTTTTATATATGCGAAAATTTTGCACTGTTGCAATTTATGATTGTGATATCACATCACAACCTAGTTCCTGCCAGGGGCCGATTTTATAACACCGACCCTTCGCCGATATGCGATTGCGATCCATCACCTAGCATCTCTGATCGTTTTCTTGAAAATCATCTCGCCTGCCTTATCGCATCTCACCCTTCCTTGCATGGGGGTTGATTTCTAATGCTGAACTGCATGCGATTGTGATTTTCAACATGTGGGGGCTAATGGAAGCTTATCACTTGGTGCCTCCTCCTTCGCTAAAGGACCTTGCCACATCATCCAATCCTGCCATGTAAGCAAGTCAAATCTGAACTTTGACTTGCTCTAACTTCTGCATACAAGCTCAGATTTGAGTGTTGTTCGCACAATTGGAATCAAAATGATGAACTCCTAGATCTAAAGCTAAGTATAACAAAATTTCGACACTTTGATTTTTGAGAATAATTTTGAGCACCTGATCACTCCTCCCCACTAGAAGCCTTTTGGACCCCAAAAGGATCACTTTCAATTGTTCAACAGGTGAGGTTATAGTTCCCTCACCTTTCTAACCTCTATACATTTGGATTTGGAAGGAATTGTACCTTTGAGCCCCACTCGAAGATAATCATTACCTCCCCTTTTTGATGTCCTTGATCTTCTGTGAAGTATAGTGTTTTGTTGAAGAACATCAAGGAATTCTGGAGAACAGTCTTCAATAGATGGAATTTGAACATTATCTCCTTGATATTCAATCAAAGGAGGCTCATACAACCTTAAATTCTCAACATTAACAACAACATAAATTTGCATATATGAAGGCAAATCCAACCTGAAGGCATTATTACCAATCTTTTCCAGTATTTTGAATGGACCATATCTAATTGGTTTGAGATTTTTACCTTCTCCTTGGAGCCTCTTTTTGTTAATACAAATCCAAACTTCATCACCAACTTGGAACTTGTGATCTTGATGATGCTTGTTGTGCCTTGCTTTGTACTTGCCTTGACTTTTCTCAAGTTGTTCTTGAACCTTTTGGTGCACTAATTGGATCTGTTCAATGAAATTTCTTGCTTTATCTATGTCACTATGACCTTCAATAGAAACATGTTTTGTTTTCCAAAAATAAAATCAAAAGGAGATTTAGGCAATTATCCCATGCATGCCTCAAATGGTGAAGTTTGATTAGAAGAGTGCTTGGCTCGGTTGTAAGCATGTTGAATATAGTGCAAATGTTCATCCCAAAACTTAGGATTTTTGTTGCAATACCCACGCAAAAGATATATCACTGTTCTATTCACTACCTCTGTTTGACCATCTATTTGTGGATGAAAGGTTGTACTATTTTTCAGTTTGGTATCCATGAATCCCCACAAGTTTGAATTTTTTTTTCCCAAAAAGCGAGAATCTCGATCACTAACAATTTATGTGGGTAATCCAAAATGCACCCAAACATTCTGAAAGAATAACTGAGCAATTTGTTTAGCTGTAACTTGTTTTTTACATGGCATAAAAATACACATTTTTTTGAACCTATCCACAACTACATACAAATAGTCATGACCTCTTTTTGACAATGGAAGACCTCCTACAAAATTCATAGAAACACTCTTTCATGGTCGTGAAGGAACCAAAAGTGGTGTGTACAATCCTAACTTCCTATTTCTAGGCTTCCTGATTGCACATAATGAACATCCCTTAATAAAACAAGACACACTTTCAAGTATACAAGGCCAATAACAATACCTCTATAGATGTGCCACCATCTTAATTACATCGAAATGACCACCAGTAAGAGAAGTATGTGCCTCTCTTATGATGTTAACTCTTTCTCCTTGTGGAATACAAAACTTGCCAAGATGGTACAACAAGTTATCATGCAGATGATAATCCAATTCCTGTACTTGATTACCTTGACTCAAGCTTGCATAAACAACTTGAAAGTCCCTATCTAATGCATATTGCTCAATATAACTTTCCTGTAAAACAAAATTATGCTTGAGTAAAATAGTTGCACTAACAATCGGCCTAGAAAGCATATCATCAACTTTATTGTAGATACCTTTCTTATACCTGATTACCAGCTGGAATAATTGAAGGAAACCCATCAATCGAAAGTGCCTTGATTGCTGCAACTTTGATTGAGATTGCAAGTATTGCAATGGATGATGATAGTTGTGAATGACTGTTTCCTTACCCATCAAGTAGTGTTTCTGTTTTTTCACACTTTGAACCAATGCATACAATTCCTTGTCATATGTAGGATAGTTAATCACCGCACCATTAAAAGTTTCTAAATGAAAATAGATAGGCTTACCATTCTACATGAGGACTGCACCCGTAGCGTAGTCACTAGCATCTGTCTAAATCTCAAATGACTGTCTCAAGTCTATAAGTGCAAGTATTGGAGCTATACTAATCTTTTCCTTCAACGCATCAAAGGACTTTTGTTGTTTGCCTCCCCACTGAGAAACCTTTTTCATGCTGGTTAATGCATGCAAAGGAGCTGCTATAAGAGAAAAAGTAGCAATGAATTTCCTCCAATATTGGGTTTCTCGGAGAAAATTTCTTACCTCTGTAACTGTCTTGGGCCTTGGCCAATTTACAATGACATTAACCTTGGAGGGATCTATTTTCAACTCACCTCCTCCAACAATATGACCTGACTAAACTAAAGAAGTGTTTCCAAACTTGCACTTTGACATCTTAAGATACAACTGTTCTTTTTTCAAGACATGAAGCACTTTTCTTACATGCATGGCATGTTAAACACGAGATTTACTGAAAATCAAGATGTCATCTAAGTAGAATATGAAAAATTAATCAAGAAATGGCCTCAACACATCATTCAACACATGCATGAATGTAGCAGGAGCATTACATAAACCAAACAACATAACTAGCCATTCAAAGAAATCATGTTTTGTTTTGAATGTTGTTTCCCAATGTCTCCTCCAGCTATTCTAATTTGATGGTAGCCACTTCTTAAGTCCAACTTAGTAAAATATTTTGCATCTTTCAATTGATTGAGTAAATCATCTATTCGAGGCAATGGGTAAAGGTTCTTTACCGTAATTTTGTTTAATGCGCGAAAGTCCACACACATGTGCCATGTTCCATCCTTCTTTGGCACCAAGACAATAGGTGAACCACAAGGCAAGGAAGATGGTATGATGATCCATTTATTCAATAACTCTTGGATTTGTGTTTTAATTTCTGCGCTTTCCATCATTGACATCTTGTACATGCCAATGTTAGGAAGAGGACAATCTTGTTTCAAATGTATCTCGTGTTGGATTTCTCTCTTGGGAGGTAATCCCTTTGATTCTTGAAAAATTTCATCATATTAGTTAACTACATCAACCAATTTAGATTTCAAATTTGAATCACAACCTTTAAAAGCTTCATTATCAACATCATTTTTGTGTTTGATCATGAGAAGCACGAAATTCTTGCGCGAATTCACCAATCTTTTCATCTGCCCTGCATTAAGAAGTGAAAGGTTTGTTTTCTTGTTGTGAGCTCTCACAATATATTCTACTCCATTTTTGAATAAATGATATTTATTTTCTTCTCGATGGAAGATATATTTTTTGTCATAAAGGTATGGGCTACCCAAAACTATGCCACAGATATCTAATGGCACAACGTCAAGCTCCACTTCATCTATGAAATTTGCAGTAATAGAGAATCTCAGTTTACACTTTCTAGTAACCTGTAATTGTGCATTGTCACATACCCATGAAAGTGGATATGGTTTATGATGTGGAACAGTTTCCAGATTTAAACTCTTGACAATGTTTTCAAAAATAAGATTGGCTTGAGAACCGCTATCGAACATCGTATCAATCTTGTTATGTTTTGAGATCTCCCTTATGTGAAATAGTTCTATTCTCCTCTTTTCATTTGGAGTTTCATTTTGCGAGTCTGAAGAACTAGTGTTGGCAATGGATTCTTTTCCTTTTAACCCCATGGTTGTGATTTTAGTTTTGTTGATGTCTCGAAAATCGTTGCATCAACATCGGGGAAAACCACCCGGTCCGGACCTTAAAGGCAGCTCCTTTTCCATTTGGTGTGGTGGCTCTGACTGGATATAATGGGACCAATTTCCCAATGATTTATGAATGGGATGGATAAGTGTTTAATTTACTTATATCTCATGGTAAATGATGAAAGATTTATTATAAAATGCAATATTGTAATTAACTAATCTATCCCGGAAAGTCTTTGTTTTAGTACAACTCTTAATGGTTCTTATTGAAAAGTAGGCATGCAGATGACTTTACTTTTAAACATATGATAATTACTTTGTTCAAATAGTTGAACAAAGTAATAATTAAAACATTATTGCACTAATCTTTATATATCATTGACACATATATAGATGAAAGATAACAACCCTTGAACATTCAATAGTGATAAGTAAAAGAGATTGTTGTAAGAGCTTATACATACATCAATAATAGCAAAAATGAATGAATGCTAGTTCACATAAAAGAATGAAGAAAAAAATAGATAACGGTACCATATGTGTTTGAATCCTTTCAACATGCATTTGCATTTGGATCTCGCTCTCTAACTTAGAAATACTCTTATAGGAAGCAGTAGTGCATATCAGACAAAAGCATTCTTCATTAAAAACTCAGAATTCAGGTCCAGCTTCATAAAAAATATATATATTGGAAGCGCAGTAGTGCAACTTCCAATCCAAGTCTTCATACAAAATTTTTAGGATGCTTTCTAAAAACATGAAAGGGTCTATAAATACTATCTAAACTAACTAACTATGAAATAAAAATGTTGTGAGCTGGTGTAACCAAATCATAAATACATGAAAATCTCCTCGAAATAGATATGCTTGCAGTCGGTAAGGATGGTTCATTGTTTCGGCTGACTATCTTTTGGCTTGAGTTGGCATATGGCGAGTATCGGTTGCAGTTTTGGACGATGACTCATACGCGAATGCAGCTAGGCACTATAGGGGCCATCAGTAATTTCAGGAATCATGTAACCGATTGCATCGGTCAGGCTTTTGATTGCTGTCCTTTGACTATATGGTTTCACAAGGAAGAACCTGTTGTGGCCAGCAACAACCCCCCCTTGTTCATTTAAGTGTTGTCCAAAATACTAAATGAATGGGGACCCTTAGTTAAATTTTAAAGAAAGAAAGCAAGAGTTTCCTTTCTTCAAAATAAGGTTACCATTGTAAGCTTAGAAAGGTCTTTCGAATATTTTTAACCTAATTCTACGATAAGGGAAATATCTTTAAAACCGCGTTGCAAAAAAGATAGGAAATGCCTCCATTCCTCTATAATATCAGTATGCACAAGACCCTCGTGTTAAGCATAACATCGCATCGCAATGAAGTAATACTCATAAGGAAAAAACTTCAAGATTTATCGATCTGCGATAACACTGATCGCAAGATCGCATATCACAGAAATGAACTGGCAAGATTTGGCAAACATCAAACTTCTGCGACCTGCGATGTTGCGATCGCTGCGATGGTGCAATCTGCGATGGCGCGATCTGCGATGGCGCGATCTGCGATGTTACGTAAGCAAATCATAAATCACTTTATCACGAATCCTTCGGGCACGCCATTCAAAGAAAAGCCACTTACCATCATCTGACTCAAGATCATGCACTTTTAATGATAGTAAATGAATTAGTTGTCAGTTATTAAATGAAATGAAGACGCATGCTTTTGTAAAGAATTACTTCACGTAAGGTGGCATATTTGATATATCTGTTGCATTCAAAACTCTCCCATCACCTTTCTTAATCAATCATTTCCATTTCACTCGTAATCTGCAGGAACGAAGAGCTAAGACGATTCAAAGCCAAACACAGGAGCAAATGGAAAAGAAAAATAAAGCTCAAGGCTCTGAGGCAAAGGAAAAGACGAAGGAGATGGCACCTTTGTATACAGACACAGCCTGTAACAGAGACGCAGGGATATCGACATGGGAAAGCATGTACAGGCTGCTTGAAGAAGAAAATCCTAGAGTAATGAAGGTTGATACTGTTGCGGGCTCACAACGCTCTTCCGAGGCATCCTTAGAGGAACTAGCATGTTCATTTCTTCACCGGATAGCAGCAAGGCCCAAAATTCTACCATATACGGATATGATCAAGTGGATACTTGACAATGCAGAGATGAACAACAGACAATTCAAGGTTCAAGGACATGGGCTCATCGGATCATTCGCCGCGCAAGATTTAAAGCTTATGTATCATCTTCCTAAACCACAGACGACTTACAATGCACAATTCGTTAACAAATTTGTGGCAGAGAACCCAAACCTAGCAGAAACCACCAAAGATTGGTCTAGAAAAGAGGAGCCGCTCAAAAAGGACAAAAACGGTATGTACAACACTGGTTCCCTCACCTCTTCATATTGTTTTGCTGCGGCCATGCTTTGTAGATTATTTGGGATGCCGGATATCAATAAATTTTCGTCTGAGTGGCTACCATTAATAGATGCTGCCACAAATGTCGATATTATGGATTGGGCCAAGATATTTTCTGATAATCTATACACGACTGTTATGAATTACCGGTCTAAAAAATCCTTGTCTCAAAGGATCTATCCTCCTTTTTATCTGTCCGCGTATATTATGGATTCTATTTGTTATGTGTCTAAATTCCCCACTATGGGTTGGAAATGGACTACCCAGGACCCATTACCTATCCATGTTTATCACAAGATGTTATGGGATTCCCAGTTCGTCCCACGCTTCTATCAAATTTGTCACGAACTTATCTTACCCTTGTATAGAATGATGTATGATGAAGATGAAGGGAAAAGAGCAAGTGCACCCAGAATAAACGAGAATCATAAAGAATTGCTCTTTAATAAATGGGACGATCAAATCAGGCCGGCGAAACAAGCAGCGGAGACAACGGCCACGCAAGCAAACATTCTTATCGACTGTGTAAATGAGAATTTACACAGGGCCAACTTAATTGAAGAGACCGCCCTGGGGTACCTACCAAATAAACTACGACTGGAAGCAGAATGGAAGCAGAAGGCACAGGAAAAGAGAAAAGCGTTCCAGGCATTGAACAGGTTAAATTGGGAATGTTACTGGGCATACTTGGTCAAGACGCATAGTCAATGGATGACTGTGAAATGCATCATAAACGCGGCCGAAAAAGTAGTGCTAGCTCTCATAGATTCTGATTTTGCAGCCCAGCTCAGCACAGAAGTCAGCCAACCGACTCTTCTCAAGCCCATGATGAACACTTGCAGCTTTAAGGACCAAGTTCAGAAGTAGCCTTATTTTAGAAATTTGTTTTTCTTTTAAATTAGATTAGAAAAAGGACGGTCATTTGAAAACCGCATCCTAAATTTTGTAAACACACTATTATTAGAATTAGGAAGTAGTATTTTAACCCTTCTCATGCATTTAGAGAAGGGTCCAAGAATTTGTCAAGAACTTGTCCTCGGAACATGCACTTCTGCACCCTCAGAGGAGGTTTTTATGAATGGATGGATCAAGATTTATTAATGTTTGCATCTGATGTCTGCTACTGATGTTGCACTTTTGTAGTCTTAGTAGATGTTAGAACAAGTAGAGATAAATCGTTTTTGCTTAAAGCTTATGAGTAGGATTAGTCATAAATGCTACTTTTATCTCTTGGCCATTTCTGCTTATATTCTTAAAGTGATATACAGTTTTCAGTTGTTTATATGTTATTGCATGAATGTATGAGTTACCATTTGGCACTTCTGTACGGTGGAGCCATTTATTTATGTCTGATATATGAATAAC
Source organism: Pinus taeda (assembly GCA_000404065.3). Taxonomy (NCBI): domain Eukaryota; kingdom Viridiplantae; phylum Streptophyta; class Pinopsida; order Pinales; family Pinaceae; genus Pinus; species Pinus taeda. The sequence goes on from APFE030466140.1 coordinate 32,593, forward strand.
CTATTATGCGATATGTTGTTCACAACTGTTTTGCCTAACTTCTTATGCAAAGTGGTTTATCTTAATTGATTTCTATTCTTATAATAGCTGAATGATCTTTATTACCAGTTGTTGTTTGAAATCTCTTTAGATCGCATAACAGAAGAAATACACCCCGGGTTAGCGTAGATTAGATGTGTTGTTTCTCATTAGATTACCATAGCATAGAGTTAGTTTAAGAATCTGAATTAAATTAGCTTTAAGTACTCTTAGATCAGCATCATCCAACTCTACACACACATACACATCCTTAGATTGGGAAACTGGTCCCATTATTCCCAGTCGGACCCGCTATACCAAACGGATAAGGAGCTGCCAACCAAGGTCCAGACCGGGTGGGTATCCCTCTTGTTGTTGACCCGATTTTCGGGGCTTCAATATATTTGGCGCTAGAAGGAGGGCCTGAACATAGTGTCTGTTGGATTGATTTTCAATTGTAAACATTTGAATCAGGATGGCTGCTCACAAACTTCCCATTTGGAGTTGCATCCATGTTCCTACCTCTTCCAACACTCCACCTGAAGTGGTAAGACTCTTGTCTCAGGTAAAATTCAATGGTAAGAAAAATTCTTCTGCTTTTAGTCATGCTCTTCAATTTATTCAAAGAGTTTCAAGTTATGATGTTCAAAGAATTGATGAAGGTGTTTTATGCAGAATTTTTACTCTTATATTCACGGAGGAAGCTAGAAAATGGTGCATAACCCTCCCAGTTGCATCAATTCACAGTTGGGACCAATTCGTCAAGACTTTCATTATTGAATTTGATTGTTATTACTATGACCAGGTATATGATGAAATTGATTATCTACGGAAACAAGATGAATCTGTCAGGGATTTTAATATGCGATTTCATCTTAATTGTCTAAAGTACGATCTTGAAAGCAAACTCATAGATGAAGAATCTTCAGATTATGCTGAGCATTCCCTGCCTCCTATGTCTGATTAAGCAGAAATTAGTTCAAGTTTTGTCTCATTTTCTTCTAATATGAACGAGAATTCCAATTTGAATATACAAATCGCCCATAATGAAGAAAGTCCCCAAAGCCTAGGAGTCATACATGCTCTAATACAAGAAGACAAAAGCGAGAATGCTGGAGGAAAGCCTGCCTTGGAACCAATAGATGACTTTGATACAAGGTCAGATAATATCGTTGCAAGTCAACAAATGCAGATGCTAAGGTTAGAACAACAAACTATTTCTCTTTCAAAAAGTATCAGTACACAAAGGTATGATCTAAAGCCCGATGTCTATG
>APFE030466140.1:37750-51767 GCA_000404065.3 Pinus taeda
AAGTGGATACTTGACAATGCAGAGATGAACAACAGACAATTCAAGGTTCAAGGACATGGGCTCATCAGATCATTCGCCGCGCAAGATTTAAAGCTTATGTATCATCTTCCTAAACCACAGGCGACTTACAATGCACAATTCGTTAACAAATTTGTGGCAGAGAACTCAAACCTAGAAGAAACCACCAAAGATTGGTCTAGAAAAGAGGAGCCACTCAAAAAGGACAAAAACGGTATGTACAGCACTGGTTCCCTCACCTCTCGGTATTGTTTTGCTGCGGCCATGCTTTGTAGATTATTTGGGATGCCGGATATCAATAAATTTTCGTCTGAGTGGCTACCATTAATGGATGCTGCCACAAATGTCAATATTATGGATTGGGCCAAGATCTTTTCTGATAATCTATACACGGCTGTCATGAATTACCAGACTAAAAGATCCTTGTCTCAAAGGATCTATCCTCCTTTTTATCTGTCCGCGTATGTTATGGATTCTATTTGTTATGTGTCTAAATTCCCCACTATGGGTTGGAAATGGACTACCCAGGACCCATTACCTATCCATGTTTATCACAAGATGTTATGGGATTCCCAGTTCGTCCCACGCTTCTATCAAATTTGTCACGAACTTATCTTACCCTTGTATAGAATGATGTATGATGAAGATGAAGGGAAAAGAGCAAGTGCACCCAGAATAAACGAGAATCATAAAGAATTGCTCTTTAATAAATGGGACGATCAAATCAGGCCGGCGAAACAAGCAGCGGAGACAACGGCCACGCAAGCAAACATTCTTATCGACTGTGTAAATGAGAATTTACACAGGGCCAACTTAATTGAAGAGACCACCCCGGGGTACCTACCAAATAAACTACAACTGGAAGCAGAATGGAAGTAGAAGGCGCAGGAAAAGGGAAAAGCGATCCAGGCATTGAACAGGTTAAATTGGGAATGTTACTGGGCATACTTGGTCAAGACGCATAGTCAATGGATGACTGTGAAATGCATCATAAAAGCGGCCGAAAAAGTAGTGCCAGCTCTCATAAATTCTGTTTTCACAGCCCAGCTCAGCACATAAGTCAGCCAGCCGACTCTTCTCAAGCCCATGATGAACACTTGCAGCTTTAAGGACCAAGTTCAGAAGTAGCCTTATTTTAGAAATTTGTTTTTTTCTTTTAAATTAGATTAGAAAAGGGACGGTCATTTGAAAACCGCATCCTAAATTTTGTAAAGGCACTATTATTAGAATTAGGAAGTAGTATTTTAACCCTTCTCATGCATTTAAAGAAGGGTCTAGAAATTTGTCAAGAACTTGTCCTCGGAACATGCACTTCTACACCCTCAGAGGAGGTTTTGATGAATGGATGGATCGAGATTTATTAATGTTTGCATCTGATGTCTGCTACTGATGTTGCACTTTTGTACTCTTAGTAGATGTTAGAACAAGTAGAGATAAATCATTTTTGCTTAAAGCTTATGAGTAGGATTAGTCATAAATGGTACTTTTATCTCTTGGCCATTTCTGCTTATATTCTTAAAGTGATATACAGTTTTCAGTTGTTTATATGTTATTGCATGAATGTATGAGTTACCATTTGGCACTTTTGTACGGTGGAGCCATTTATTTATGTCTGATATATGAATAACTTATTATGCGATATGCTATTCACAACTGTTTTGCCTAACTTCTTATGCAAAGTGGTTTATCTTAATTGATTTCTATTCTTATAATAGTTGAACGATTTTTATTACCAGTTGTTGTTTGAAATCTCTTTAGATCGCATAATAAAAGAAATACACCCCAAGTTAGCGTAGATTAGATGTGTTGTTTCTCATTAGATTACAATAGCATAGAGTTGGTTTAAGAATCTGAATTAAATTAGCTTTAATTACTCTTAGATCAACATCATCCAACTCTACACACACATACACACCCTTAGATTGGGAAACTGGTCCCATTATCCCCAGTCGGACCCGCGATACCAAACAGATAAGGAGCTGCCAACCATGGTCCGGACCGGGTGGGTATCACCCTTGTTGTCGACCCGATTTTCGGGGCTTCAACAGAACCAAAGGTTTCCCATGTTAATGTTTGGATTCTCGCGATTAATCTCTGCCTCTTTTCCAGCTCCTACTTCCATGTCTGCTCCAATGCTTTGAATGATGGTAATTTCCCTGGGGTACATTCTGAAATTAAATTTGACAAATAAAGAGTATTATTAATCAATTCCACTAAATTACCAGTCACCGATCTACCTCTCGATGTTGCCCTTTCTGCCTTCATCAGTTGAGTTTGCCACTCAAGGAACAAGATTTCCTTGCGTGATTCCAGAATTTGAGGCAAATTTGCGGCTTGTCCTTCCTTGGTTTCTTGCCAGGAAAGAAACTCTGTTAGTGTTTCATCTGCCTGCTCCAACTTTTGTCTGTCGTCAACCGACTTATCAATCATAGACGAGGAAATCTCATCGAAGGGAGGAACAAGAGAAATATTATTACATAACAAGTTCAACTGAGTAGATAATGCTTTAGTTATTTGGAGAGCCTCTGATTTAAATTCCTCTACTTGAGGAAATTCTTTAAACCTTTCTATTTGTAATGACAATCGAGCAATCTGTTCATCTTTCGATTTGCTCAACTATTCATTCATTGTCTTTATCTTTTTCAATGCTTGAGACAACTCTTTTTGCTTTTGAACTGCATGTTGGTCTATCCTCTATTTCTCTTTGAGCAAGTGCTCATTTAATTGGTCATTTGACTGCTTCTGTGCTACTAACTGCTGCTCTAACTGCTCTATCCTCTATTGTTTTTCCTGTATTTGTGTCTCCAGTGAGATGATCACTTGATCCTTTTGTTTAAGTAAATTGCTGACTTTCAATGCCTTGTCCATAGTAGCTGTTGTATATGCCTCGGCACACTGAGAGAGTTTAGTAAGATCTTCAGAAGGGTTGACTTCCTCTCTCCATACCACATTAGTTATCTCCATCTGTGTAGGTAAAAGAGAAGATTGATCAAGTTTTATCTTTTTCCTTTGTCTCTTTATTACAGCCCTATGCTTAGGGCTATAGAAGACATCTAAGGGTGGTATTTCTTCTACACGCAGAACAATCTCATCATAAGGGTTCTCTGGAATTATTTCAACATCTGTTTGGGTCATGGATGGGCCGCTAGTTCCTTCAGTTGGAACTGTATTAGTTGTTGTCTTCTGTCCAATTGTTACTTCGGGTGTACTAAATCCCTGCAAGCTCTTAGTATTGCTGATAATTGAGTCAAACTGTTGTCATTCTTTGAGTAGTTTGGGATCAATATGAACGTCTGAATCAATAAGTTCACTGCCCTTTTCTTGTTCTTGCTCCTGCTTTGGTGTTTTTTCTTTCTTAGGAACTTTTTCCATTGCAGGAGCTTTGTCAACAGTTTGTTATTTAGTTTTGCTTGACTGGACTATCGGGGTTGTGGCTAATAGGTCTAGAGGCAGAGTTTGCAACCTCTGTTCTCTAAGCATATTAAACGTTTCTAGCCCTTCATCTTGATATCTCATCCTGGCCAATGCTTTAACTTGAAATAATGATTCATCTGAGGAAAATAGATCATCGAATTCATCGGCTTTATGATCAAACTTAGCAAGTTTGGCTTGAGACGTGACATTATAAGCAACCTGTCTTGGATCATATGGCCTATTAGGAATTGTGGCCAGATTCAGCATTAGCATCTGTTCTGTCTTCTTCTCTACATGCTTGTAGTCATGCAGAGCGAAAATTCCGCACCGTAAAGGGAAGATTGGCCACATGTGCTTCTTTGAATCCTTAAGGGTTTTGGATGTCCCTTCTATTGTTATTTGGTACGCCAACTCCCGAGCTAACAATTTATCAAGCACATATAAGGGAAGAACATGGGGTTTGGTAAGGCTGCCGAAAAGCCTTATATAAGTAAATTTCTCCTCCCCGAACTAACTGCCTACTGCTGTTAAATCAATTTCTACTTCTGGAGATATCCTTGGAGCAGGTTTATTAAAAATAGAATAATATACAGGGAGAATAAAACCATTGCAAATTTTATACAAATTATTTTTGTAATGCGCCTTGCATAATTGCTGGTGGTAAATATGGATTGGATTCAGGTCTTGAGGAGTCCATTTCCATCGAAGTATTGGATATTCAGAATTAAAACAAATAGTATCCATAATATAAGCACTGTAATAGAACGAGGGAATAATCCGGGAAGTTTATGCGCATTTTTCTGTACTCAAATTGTTGTGCCTAGTTTATCAGACAATATATTAGCCCAATCCATCACATAACTGTTGATTGCAACTTCCATTACAGGTACCATTTCTATGGTGACTTTGGTTGAATCATGTATTCCCCACATCTTACACATCATAGCCCCGACATAATAATAAGGGGAAGCAAAAGAGTCAACAAAGTACTTACCCGATGACTCGTGCTTGTGCTTTTCGGGGAAATGTCTCCATTGTTTTATCGGGGCTGACTCTAAATCGTTCTCCTTTGCAAACGCCTCCAAGAACACCTTTTTGTATCGCTTCTCAAGTCGAGGTAATTGGTACATTTTCATGAGATCCTCAGGCTGAAATGAGCCAAATATCCTCCCATCAACTGTGCAAAAGGTTATGTCTGAGACTGGAATTTTCTCCACCACCCATCTTACTACGTCAGTATATGGCAGGATTTTAGCTCGCGCTGCTATCCTGTGAAGATAGGAACAAGCCAATTATTTAAGAGTTCCTTCCGATTTGTTATTTGAATTAGTTGTGGCTTCCTTTGATAATTCCTCAGGCTCCTCTGCTTTTATTAGATTTTAAATGCTCTCCCAGTTCGTGTTTCCTATACCAAGGCACATCGTATCTGAGATTAATCCTTTCTTGCTTGGTCCAAGATCTTTGATTGGATGAGCTGCTGCTGTGGGAGGTGCTGCTGTGGACTTCTTTGATTTCTTACTCATTTTCTTTGGTTCTCTGGTTTCGGAAGAATTTTGCACAAACAGTTGCAAACAATGATACAGAGAAAATGTTGTTGCAAGCCAATATGATAATGAATAGAATTACGTCGATTGGCATAAAATAAAATATAGTTAAGGATTACCATGGATGAAATCCTTTGAAAGATACATCCTTAACTGCAATATTGAATAGTTGTTTAAACTGTCAATCGTGGTAAATAACATCATAAATGCACATCACGCCGTTTATATGCCGAGTGATTGTTTCAAGCGCGCCTTTGATTTTATTAATCGGCGATCAACAATATATTGCTAATCGACGATCGAGAGTGTCAAAGGGAAGGCTTTTAAAACTTGCTTTAAATATCTTTGATCACCGAAAGGCGATACAATATAATGCATGCAAACTTCTTTTAATGTATATTTGCTTTTCGAGATGTGCGCCTAATTAATAGATCGCAGTCGGGATTTGGCATGGTCTTTCATATCTTTATCATGTGACTCCACCGAGTGTCGATTGTCGATTGCGATTAGCTTTATCACATCGGGAGTTTTTGGTTAGGTCTCTTCATATGTCCCTTTTTATTGACATGGTCAATTTGCCGATTGCAATTTGTTTTATCGCATCAGAGGCATTGAGGGGCTTTGCTTTATTGTGCGTCGGCATTTGTTTTCCCCGATTTGCTAATAGCAATTACCTTTTCGGGTCAGAGGATTGGGTGATGTTGTTTTTTGTGTGTTTCCTTTAATATTGCGATATGCAATTTCCAATCGCTTTATCACAATATAGAATGATTTTTTAATACTATAAAGAAACACTTTATTTCTTATTTAAAAGGTTTGTATAAAATGATTTATTTACATCGGGGCTTTTAACAAGGATTTTTCTTATGATGAGGTACATACCATTTTATTCACACATCTAACTAAGTTTATTTTTAAAGGGACCCATTTCATATTAAGATTTTATATATAAAAATTTGTATGAAATGGGGGGTTGTTGTACAACTCAACAAGTTTCATCACCCGAATTGAATCCCAAATCCTGTTGAGTGGTTGTAGTTGTCTTATGTTTTCCCTTGTTGTTGTTTCTTTTTGGTTTCATTTAGGGATGAAGCTTCCAACAATGAGCTTGATCGTGACCCTCTTGAGAACAATGTTTGCATGTAATTTCCTCTCCTTCTTTTTTGATAAACACATTTTTCTTTGCCTTCCCTTTGTAAGCCTTTTCTTTTCCCTTACTCTTAAATGGATTTTTACTACCTTCTTCTGGGGTGTTTTTCCTCTTGCCTCAAGATGAGTGGCTTGCACACACACATTATCTAGATTTTTGGTGTTAAACATTAAGATAGTATTCCTAAGGTAACTGTGTAAACCCCCTATGTACTTCAGCAATGTGTCCTGTGATTGCAAATCTACACCTAACATCAACGACCTTTTTCTGAATTCTTGGGTGTAATATTGCACTTTTTGACCTTTTAGTTGTCTAAAGTTCTACCAATTCATGATGGATTTATGCATATAAGCTACAGGGTAGAATTGTATTTTAATTGCAGCAATGAAATCATGCCAAGAAATTGATATCTTATCGTGTTTTTTAATCTCCTCGTAGGTCTTTGATTCCCACCATATTAGTGTTGCACCCTCCATTCTAAAGGAAGCTAATTGAATCTTTATGTTATCCTCTTGAAGGTTTTGAATCTTGCAATAGACCTCCAACTGACGAATCCAATCATCAAGCTTCTTTGCATTCACTTCACCATTATACATAGGCAACTCGAATTTAACATCAAGTTTTAAAAAAGGTGATTTACCAGTTCCTTTTGAAGAATGATGATGAATATGAGTAAGGGTTGTATTAGTGGAAGAGTGTGAAGATGCTTCTGAAGAAGAAGATGAAGAAGATGGTGGAGAGGGTGGAGGTTTGTCTCCATTCCCATTACCTCATTTTCCATTACCTCCTTCTGAAGATCCTTCTCTATTGGGAGGTTTGGAACTTTCCCCTTGCAACCTGCTATTCCTCTCTTCATATAGGACCTTCACCATCTTTGTCATATCAATGAAATCCTTTCTGAAGGTCTTCTCATATTTTGTCATGTTTGTAGGTTCTCCTTCATGAGACATAATATCTGGAGTCTCAACTACAACTTGAGGCTGAAATGGTGTTGGAGATTGTGGAAACCTTGCTCTTCTTCTCCTCGACCCAACTTCAGGGCTTCCAACTAGATTTCCTTCACCTCTTTTGAGTCTTAACCTTGTAATGATGACATAAACTTGCAAACAATTAAATCCTTCTTTCACAAAGAAAAACTTATTTCTCTAATACCAAATTGATCTGATTTAGAATATTAGTTTGTAGTGCTAAGATATTCCTCAGATTAAAAATAAAATGCTTTCATTATGCTTAAGGATTCATCAATTTTTGCAAGTGAAATGAAGAGTTTTTATGTTAATTTTATAAGCAATTTAACATAAACCAGAAACTGAACAACATCATAAACATGTACATAACATCATCAAAAACACATTGCAACAAGCACATGATAAAGGAGTTCACCCCTCCTGGGATACATCTCCTTGGTCCAGCTTCAAATGGATTAAACCGCTCTATTATGCTCAAAAGTGTACAAATTTGTGTTTACAATGCTCAAATGTTTCTGAAACTTGCTCCAATCAGTCCATAATACTAAAAAACGGCTATCTAGCCTCTTTTTTGCAACCAATTTGGTGGAAAATTGAAGAAGTTACGACTTCTCCTAGTTCTCCCACATTCGTTCCACAAATTGCTCCACATCCAACAGGAACCCACAATTTCACTCAAAATAACGGAGTGAGAATTTTGCCACGCGGTGGGCCTTAATTTGTCGGCATCGACTGTCCATCATAAATCACAATCGGCAAGGATCGACGGCTTAAGGTTTGTGTACGTGGTGGTGATTGTGCGGTTGCAATATCGCAGACTTGGCGACACTATAAACTAGAATGATGAACCTCTCGCTTTTCTCAATTCGGCAGATATCCAAGGTTTTATATATGTGGAAATTTTGCATCATTTCGATTGTGATATCGCATCACAACTTGGTTCCTGCAGGGGGCCGATTCTGCGATTGCGATCCATCGCCTCGCACCTTCAGTCGTTTTCTTGAAAACCGTCCCGCCTGCCTTATCACATCGCACCCTTCCCTGCACGAGGGCTAATTTCTAACATTGACCTGCCTAAAACTGCGATTTGTAACATGTGAGGGGCAATGGAAGCTTGCCACTTGGTGCCTCCTCATTCGTTTAAGGACCTTGCCACATCATCCAATCCTGCCATGTAAGCAAGTCAAATCTGAACTTTGACTTGCTCTAACTTTTGCATACGAGCTCAAATTTGAGTGTCGTTTGCACCATTGGAATTAGAATGACGAGCTCTTCAATCTAAAGCTTAATTTAGAAAAAATTTGACGCTTTTATTTTTGAACATAATTTTGAGCAAATGATCAACCACCCTGCCACCCTAAAATAAGAAAGATAAATGAATATGATATATCATATTGAACATGTTTCCCAATACTTGATCATTGTACAATACAACCATTTCTCTTATGATTTTCCAACCACTACAATCCAATCCATTTTTTTCCACATAAATCACTTAGTAGCAAATGAAGTCATATGCTCAACAATAACATGTCAAACCCTAGAAAAATCTCAAACTTTGTCAACACCCAACTTACATACTCTGATCATCAAGTCACTGATGCACTGGTACAACCATTCTCTACTTAAAAACCTAGCAGCAACATATACTCCTGTTAAAAAATGTGCAACAAGAAATGCTAAATTTAGAATGTGCTAAAAATAGACATGTCTAAAAATAGCAGTTTGGTCAGTGAGGTCATTGGCCACCTTGGGTGAGAGGTGAAACCGCTAAAAATAAAAAGTTCTAAAAAATCATTTCTGGGTCCCTTCCTATTTATAGCAGTCCCTAGTCTATCTATAGGAAGTAAAATTAATTTTGGTCTTACCAGCAGTTGGAAATATTAATTAATTAATTCACTTGAGTTAATTAGTTAAGAAAAGTAAACTTGAAGTCTTTGTGAGAACATGCAACTATTTCTCCCACTAATTGGGGAATGAAGTCATTGATTTGCTCCACTGATTGAGGAATTAAGGAATGAGTTCTATATTGGAAAGGATCAATTGACTTAGTTGTAACTAGTCCAAGTCCAGTTAGATTAGTTTAACAGTTTTTAAATAATAAAATATAGTTTTTTTAATGCTTGCATGCATGTGACAACTATTATTTTAGATAACTGAGGATTCACTCATGGATAACTGTTGCATGTCAGTTCTGTTAGAGACCCAGTTGAGATCAGATGTGGGATAGTGTACTATCAGATGCTTAGATATTTCTAGTAAGTATTCCTTGCATGGAGAAGGATCTATTATAGGAGATTGGAGGACTTGTGGCCTATATATTGAGGCCTAGGTAGTCCATGATTTTCATCTTCTAATTGAAGATCATTAGAGTATGTAGAGAGCAAGATAGCTATTGAGTTGACTCTTTTTGTATTGTGAAGAGGATTTCCACTTGATTGATAATACAGTGTTGGGGTTTTATGCTGGTGCTTTCCCTAGTGATATATTCTGTGTTATGTGTGATTGATTCCTTCTTATCAGTTATATGTATTCTTATTGATGATGCTCATGGTTGATTAAGCTTCCGCTAAATTGTTTGTAGAAGTAGATCAAGTGTTTTGCTTTAGTACATTGCACTACCAGGTGATCTACTAGTGGGAAATTCCTACGTGGTATTAGAGCTAGCTGATTTGTAGAAATGTTCTACATGGTGTCAGAGCTAGCTGATTTGTAGAAAAATTCTACAAAATTCTACAACTCCAACACTTTGTCCATGAGCACACACTAAAATATATGTTAAATTGGCAACTAGGGCCAAACTCCATGTGGGTCAGCTTATTTATGGTAGCTGATATTTTTATTTTATCCCTCTCGTTGAGAGGTGTAGGATTGATCCAAAGATCATCCGATTCCGATATGTATTTATGGAGATATGAATTTATTTAGGTTATGGTTTTATTATCTAGTCGACCAGCTCTTATGTAGGCTCTAGAAGCCCAAACGTCATGTCTATTCAATCATCCGCTTTTAGTATAAATAGATGAGAATTTGATGTCATTTGGACAACACATTCTTGAGGTGATCTCCTCTCCACGTCTTGGGTTTTTGGAGAAGGAGAGAACCAAAAAAAAGAAAAGAATACACTAATGCCTTAACTGCTGTAATACACTAGCAGCAATAAGTCACAGGCTTATGAGGATGCACGCCGAGATCTTATACGCTGAACCTTAGTTAATGGAGACCATGTATACGCAGAACATGATGAAGAGCTATACGATGTAGGAAACACAGTCAAGGCATAAAGCCACAGTTAGAGGAGATCTAGCCGTTGTAATGGAGCATCCCTAATCGCGGTCAAGGGTGACAGTGATATGTTGTCCAAGAAGCTTTCGTACGCTGCCTGTAGCAGCCTAAACGTAGTCTGCACACAGCATATATATATATATATGCACAACTTGAAGCAACTTATACACGTCCAAATGAATGTATGCCACTGTAATTAAAAAAAAAAAAAAAAAAAAAAAAAAAAAAAAGGCTGCAGTTAGAACGCTGATCATGAACACATAACCATATATTCGCAGGACAGTATATATATATATATATACACAGGCAATAATCCAACACTGTCATGGAGATGTATGAAGCCACTGGGATAGAAGAACTACAATATATGGAAAGGAAACCTATACGGAATTCATGGTACGCTGATACGCGGTAAACCCTATACACTATATGTTGTTCATTGAAGACATTTATACACAGAAGTTATATATATATACGCATAGGTCTTGTACACATCGCAGAGGTTATATATATATATATATATATATATATATATATATTATATACAACACGCAGAGGTCCTGTACACATCGCAGAAGTTATATATATTTGCATAGGTCCTGTGCACATCGCAGAAGTTATATATATACATAGAGGTCATGTACACATCGCAAAAGTTATATATTTACACGCAGAGGTGCTGTACACATTGCAGAGGTTATATATATACACAGAGGTCCTGTACACATCACAGAGATTATATATATACATGAAGAGGTCCTTCCCTCCATGGCATATGATCGCAATACTGTGATGGTATATGATATTGCTCTGGTGTGAAAATTGATACAAAGATGTATGGCATCAGCTTTATATGATGATCTTACTCCAGCTGTATATAGGGTCTTAATATGTATGTGGTCTTGATATGTATGGTCTTTATATATACGTTGGACTCTATATATTATGGACAGTAATCGTTGGACAATATACACTACAGTACATAAGTTATCTATATATGCTAGACATGTATATACGCTAGGAAGTCATGATTATATATACACTTGTCATGGTTAGTAATCACAAGTATGGGTTGTATGATGTAGATCATGGACTGCATGATGTATGGGCAACATATGAGATCATGAGAAGCATGATGGTGCTACACGGTAAGGTGCAGCAAATGGACGATATGCAGAACGATGATAGGTGAAGGAGTCACCTTGGAGAATCAGTTGAAGCAGAATGTCTTCAACTGATCTCATCGTTATACTAAATAATCTTTGCTCAGATCTAGATAAGTCAAAGTGTTGACTTCTGTTGTAAATGTACTCTCTCTCTTTTTCTCTGCTGAACTTTGAAGATAAAAGAAGATTTGATCAAAGGGTTTCCCCACACATTGTGGGGTTTGTCCCTGGCTCACGCCATATCTTGTGTCCTCTTGCCTTGGCTTGTCTTCTGCAATTTATATTTATGTTCTATCTACAGTTTATCTTAATGTTGATGTGATTACTAACTGTGAAAATTTAAATAAATTGCTCTAGCATAGAACATACCTAATCTTAACATGGTATCAAAGCTGAGGTGAAGACAATGGCCAAGCAAGAGTGAAAGAGCAATCACCAAAGGCAGTTGGGACAAGATAGAAGGATCATTGCGTTCCTCATAATGGTGAAGTCAAAGTAGACAATGTTATCAGAATGGCGTAACAGAAGTTTCTGATGGCCCATCTAAAGATCACTTCATTGGGAAGTTCGGATTTAAGGGTGGAAGGAAAGGTGAATGCCTTGTTGAAATAAGTTCGGCCGTTATACGAAGGAGTGTCCAAATCACAGAGACACATCTCTTGATGAAGATAAAAATCATTTTTGGGACATCTTCAATGATCAAAGGAATGACTGGTAATGTAGGTCATCAAGGAAATGGTCGACTCTTCCATGAAAGCAAGGAAACCCAAAATCTCTTTTATTTACCTGATCGCAAGAAGAACCTGATGTCCATATCGGAAATGGAAGTCAAAGGTTACAAGGTGGCACTTATCGATGGAAAGGTATGTGTTTGAAAATAGATCTTTCAAAGATGTTTTTGAGTTCAGGGTTGTATCAAGTTGCAAGAAGTCCACTGGGGACCATGTCCATTGACTCAGCACCGGAGGTATGTGAGTTAGATGGTGACTAGGATGCCTGAATTCAAAAAGGAGCATGAAGGTACACGTTTGAAATGTACCAAAGGAAAATATTATAAGGTGATCATTCCCCTCATGCAGCAGGTCCACAGGCTTGGAACAACCCGAGGAGTTTAAGACTCATGATCGGGAATCTCATTTATACAGGTGGAAGAAAGCCATCTATGGCTTGAAGCAAAACACCTCGGGCGTAGTATGATAGGATTGATAGCTGTCTAATGTAGTTGAGATTCAGTAGGAGTGAAACCGATCCAAACCATTAATCAAAGGTTGTGGATGATAAACCTCTCATACCAGCACCTATGTCTAACAAGTGCAGACCCTCTCATTTATAGGAGATAGAGGGAGTTGGATTCTGAATGTGGAAAGATAAGCTGAAAGCTTGTGACTGCCTCAAGGATCTTAAGTTATATGGTAATGATGTTGGACCAGATTTGGGAAATGCCTTTGAGTTTCATAAACTCATAGCATTGATGTACTTGGAGAACCTTCGTCTAGACATATGGGATGCAGTTAGCATGGTGAGCTCATATTTGAGCCTCATTGGATTGGTGCCAAGAATCTTCTGAGATATCTTCAGGCCACAATCTCTCATGGATTGAGATACACTGCCAGAAATATGAAACCACATGATTATTTGAATGATGAGTGGGCAGGCAGTATGGAGGATCACTAGAGCACTTCTTAGTGTTGTTTCTCTTTGGAATCTGCCTAGATATCCTGGATGAACAGGAAGCAGAAGTCAGTGACTCTGAGCACCAACAAGGCAGAATACATTGCTGATAGTATGGCCTTCTGTGAGGCCATCTGGTTGTTGAAGCTCTTTAGTAAGCTGTTTGTACACATGATTAATACCATTGTGATTCTCTGTGACAACTAGAGGTGGGATTCGATTATTGAGGAATCCCGTATTCGACAATTGCTCCAACATATAGACATCAAATACTACCTTATCTAGGATATGGTAAGTCGATGATCAAGGAGGCTCCATCGCACTGAGATGATGTACAGGACAGAGCCCCAAGGAAAGATCAAATTTGTGATTTTCCCAAATGACTTGGAGTCATCGAGAGACCTTTGTAAAAGGGTCCTACATGTTGCATACATTGAGCTCTGGGAGATCTGGGGGGCTTGTAGTTTTACTGGAGCAACATACGACCATAGGGTGACTCACCCTCCCCTGGTGGTGCGCACTGGAACAAGATGATTCGCTCTCTTGTGGGACAAGATGATTCGCTCTCTTGCGGAACAGGATGATTCACTCTCCTATGTAGCAGGATGATTAGTTCTCCTGTGAGGCCTGGATTGATGTGTTCTCCATGGCGATTGTAGCAGGATTGATGTGTTCTCCTATGAGGACAGGATTGATTAAGTTCTCTTGTCGAGGCATCCTATCCATGCAGTCTGGGACTCATGGGAAGTACCTCTCATCTGATCAATGAGCAGGGAAATGAAGTTAGGAACCATAGTAGTA
>APFE030466140.1:53583-71340 GCA_000404065.3 Pinus taeda
ATACGCAGGCAATAATCCAACGCTATCATGGAGATATATGAAGCCACTGGGATAGATGAACCGTAATATATGGAAAGGAAACCTATACGCAGTTCATGGTATGCTAATACGCGGTAAACCCTATACACTATACGTTGTTCATTGAAGACATTTATATGCAGAAGTTATATATATACACGCAGAGGTCCTGTACACATCGCAGAGGTTATATATATACACGCAGAGGTCCTGTACACATCCCGGAGGTTATATATATACACAGAGGTCTTGTACACATCGTAGAAGTTATATATATACACAGAGGTCCTGTACACATCGCAGAAGTTATATATATACACGCAGAGGTGCTGTACACATTGCAGAGGTTATATAAATACATAGAGGTCCTGTACACATCACAGAGGTTATATATATACATGAAGAGGTCCTTCCCTCCATGGCATATGATCGCAATACTGTGATGGTATATGATATTGCTCTGGTGTGAAAATTGATACAAAGATGTATGACATCATCGTTATATGATGTTCTTGCTCCAGCTGTATATAGGGTCTTAATATGTATGTGGTCTTGATATGTATGGTCTTTATATATACGTTGGATTGTACATATGATGGGCAGTAATCGTTGGACAATATATGCTACAGTACATAAGTTATCTATATATGTTGGACATGTATATATGCTGGGCAGTCATGATTATATATACACTTGTCATGGTTAGTAATCACAAGTATGGGTTGTATGATGTAGATCATGGACTGCATGATGTGTGGGCAATGTATGAGATCATGAGTAGCATGATGGTGCTACATGGTAAGGTGCAGCAAATGGACGAGATGCAGAACGATGATAGGTGAAGGAGTCACCTTGGAGAATCAGTTGAAGCAAAATGTCTTCAACTGATCTCATCGTTATACTAAATAATCTTTGCTCATATCTAGATAAGTCAAACTGTTGAATTCTGTTGTAAATGTACTCTCTCTCTTTTTCTCTGCTGAATTTTGAAGATAAAAGAAGATTTGATCAAAGGGTTTCCCCACACATTGTGGGGTTTGTCCTTAGCTCGTGCCATATCTTGTGTCCTCTTGCCTTGGCTTGTCTTCTGCAATTTATATTTATGTTCTATCTACAGTTTATCTTAATGTTGATGTGATTACTAACTATGAAAATTTAAATAAATTGCTCTAGCATAGAACATACCTAATCTTAACAATATAACGTCACTCAGCGATGCACATCAAAACTCAGAATATTGTCAAGTTATCATCATAGCAAACATTCATATACCTTCGTCACACTTTTACAAAAATACAAATACTTGGCACCAATCAAGTCTTCTGTAACTTACACAATTAGCTTATACAATGATATGGGCCCAATACAAAATACATAAACCCTCTTTGGTTACAAACACAACTCAACCATGATAATACAAACTCTCTCTCAATGACCAAATCTGCTCAACAATATATATCACACCCTGGCAACTATATCGCACCCTACTAGCACCATAAACAAGACTCAACAAACAACTTCTTCTAAATTTATACCCACTACCAACTATGCTAGTTTCTTATCCTTGCAGTATTGTACTTTCAAACAAATTTTATTATAAATTTATCTAACTCTAAAAGGGAAAAATTATGGATTTGATTTTGTATTTCGTCTTATAGATAATTTTCATAGTCATCTCAACCGTTAAACGTGTCAACGAGAGCCACTCATTGTCCAATCTCAACATTCCTATGGGAGTTGATCGTTGTTACACACAATATAATGTATGTAGCCAACTTACAATTTGATGTGTAAATTGAGAGTTGATCTGTCTCTACACATGGTGTAATGTTATAACCAGATTACTTTGTCAAGTTTCGTGGGGCCAACCAATCATGGTATGTGCTAACCATATTTTATGCACGTCAACTTTGAAATCAGAACCAACTGTCATACCACTTCAACTGTTAACCTACGTTTTCCATCAGATCTACACTCTATTATAATGTTGTCACATCCACATGTTTGCAATTGCTATATTTTGCCAAGAGTTTGTTAATAAAATAGCATTATATTCTGCCATTTTATTATTATTATTATTTGTTAAAAAAAATATCAGACTTCTATTATATTACAACCAAGGGTTTAACTTTGCCAATAAGCTTGTTTTATGTTAATTTTCCAATATTATATGCTAGTACAATCACTTAGCACAATTCTTTCTTGAATTAGCAATCACTTTAAAAAGAAATTAACAATGAGCAATTGTAGATAGAACAATAAATTTAATATGCAATAGAAGACAACCGAGAGCAAATAACAAGGGACACAGGCTTTGGTCAAAGACCAGGGAAAAACCCTACAAGGTGAAAATACTCTCAAATTCTTCTTCTATTAGATTGTCATCAATTTTTTAAGAGAGAAATACAATGTTCTAATTCATAAATAAAAGAGTCAAATGTCAACAATTTTAACTATCCAAGTCTACTAACCAATATCCAATGAGAGATGAGCCCAAAAGTCAAATATTATCCAAAATCAACAATCAAAGATGCCTTAACTAGTCAATGCTCAAAAGTCAAAGGTGATTCAGGTTAGCTTGGTCAATAGTCAAAATATTTGGCCTTCCTTGCTAGTCAAAGTCAAGTTAAAACAGTATCAAAACAACTCAGTAAAAGGAAAGAGAAAATTGGGGTCAAACATTAGATACCTGTGGTCAGAATTTAGTCAATAGACTTATGGTAAAACCAATTAAACTTGCCTAGAAAAGTTTGATCCCTCCACAGAAAAAGTTCGGCCTCCAAAAATTGAAATTTAGCAAGTAAAACCAAGTCAACATGCTAAGTCAAAGTTGGTCCATGGTTATTCAAACTGTCGAAGTAGAAAAATCAACATAGATTTGATCCGAATTGGATCATTATATTTTTTTCGTCCATCTTAGTGCATTTGGAGTGGAAAAAGTGGAGGAATCAGCTCACGAGACTGTTTTTATTGGCGAGACCCAATTTGGTGAAACAAGGTTTGAGACCTTCCCGGAGCGTTTTGAGGCATCAAATGATGTTTTTTGGGGGGTAAAACTTTGCCGCTTAAGCATACCATCTTTTTAAGCTATTATGCACACATAAATCTTTCTAACAACATAAGAATCATGTCAATCAAAGTCTGTATGCAAAATTTATGCCACTCGGAAGTTGACCTTCCTGTTTTCACACCTAGTTAGAGAATACACATAGGATCTGTGCACTATAGCATCCCATGGGCCACATAAATTACTTATTTGTATCTGCAGCCATATTTCCAGACAGAGAAATGGAGCGAAGTAGCCTCACATTCCAGTTGGGTTTTCTCCCGAAAGGGTTTTCGAGAGAGCATATCTTGTGTATTATGTGTGTGGGGGATTATTTTTTCATTCTCTAATTTTCTGGTTGATTTACTTTTACATGTATGCACTAATTATAGTGAATTTTACAGATCTAGAGCTTAAATAAAATTGTAATACTGTAGAATCTTGGATTTTTAATATAATATTATCAGATCTGTTGTGACGAACTGTCCAGTGGAATATCCATGGCGGTTTACGAATCATTTGGTATTAGAGTAGGTTTCTTTAGGTATTTTGTGGAGATTACAAGGATCTAGATTGACGAGGCTAAAAATCGTAAAACCATAATCATGCGCGACGAATATCTAAATGAACCTCGTGATCCTGCAGAGGTGAGGTTTTCGTTGCTCAAAGAACAAGTCACAGATATAAACCACAATGTAAACCTCCTCATGGAGGCCCTAAACAATAACCTAGGGATATTTGGAGAATAAGGGGGTTCGAATGTAGAGGACAAATCAGAAGGGGGATTAGGAGATCAAGAAGATGCAGATAACCAACTGAAGAAAGAACCTAGAAAAGATCAACCTAGGTCGAGTGTCGTGAACCAAACCCTATTTAAAGTGGAAGAAAAAGTCGATATCAAGCCATACCATGGAGAGATTGGCGTTGTGAAGCTGGACCACTTGTTGCAACAATTAGAAATTTATTTCAGTGTCCATCCGATCGGGGAATGGAAGAAGATCCCATTCGCACGAGTGAAATTGGAGGAGCATGCACTAACTTGGTGGGAGAGCCACACAGAAACCCTGAGGTTGGAGGGAGAACCTCCATTGAATAAGTTGGAGGATTTCAAAACCCTCATTAAGTTATAGTTTTATCCCATTGGGTACATGGAAGACCAATGGATTCGATGGCATTACTTCAAGCGAAAGCCGGGCCAAAATGTGCAGGAGTACACCATAGAATCCAGAAAGATAGCTATAATGTTGGGTATCTCTCCAAAGAAATCAGATGTACTCCTCAAGTATTTGGGTGGTTTGCATTGCCATTGACGTGAGCAAGTGATGTTGTTCAATCCCAAAATAGTGGACGAGGCTTGTGTACAGGCATAGTACCTGGAGAACATAGTCCTAAAAAGAGCGCAATCAAGTGGATCGAAGCAAAAGGAGCAACAAGACGCTTCTAAAGAGGGGAATAAGAAGCAAAAAGGGGGAAAAGATAAAAAGACGGTAGCCACAACACACCAGTGCAAAAATCCTAACAACCACTTCAACATTGATGGCCATACATAGGAGAAGTGTTGGAAGTTGCATCCAGAGCTAAACTTGAAGTTGCATTCGAGCAACCAAGTTGAAAGCAGCTAGATGTGGATGAGAAGATCGTTTGTACATCAGTGCAGAAGGAGGTGAATCTGAGTAACCTTCAACAACAAGAAGAAAAAGAAATTACCAAACTCTTCCATGTAAAGATACAGGTCAAGAAGATGAAGATTGATGCTCTGTTTGCCTCAGGATCGATGGCAAATCTCATTGCAGCAGATCTGGTCAAGAAGTTGTGGATGGAAGTTTGTGATCATCCAAACCCATATCCACTGGCATGGGTACATAAGGGTGTAGATCTGAAGGTAACAAAATAGTGCAAAATCAGATTTGTTATCAGTGCTTATTTTATTGATGAAGTAGATATGGATGTGGTTCCTCTTGATGTATGTGGAGTCATGCTTGGGAATCCATACCTGTACATGTGTGATGTAATATTCATGAGGAGAGCTAACCAGTACTGGCTCATCAAGGATGGAAAATTGTTCATCATCAACACGCATAAAGGCAAGTCAAGAATTTCACTAGTAAGTGCCAACCAGGCTAAGGAATTGATTAGTTCTAGCAAGAAGTATGTTTTATTGTTTTTAAGATAAGGTCAGTATGTAGAGGAGTCAATAAGAGGCAAGGCATCCTTATAGGGGTGTACGAAGAAACAAAAACAACAATTGGAGGAGTTGTTATAGGCATATAAGGATGTGTTCCGAGATCATCAAGGGTTACCCCCTAAGAGAGAAGTGGAGCATGAGATCCAACTATTGCCAGACTCCCCCATTGCCAATTATTGGGATGTACAGGCAGTCTATTATAGAAGCAAGTGAGGTGAAGAAACAGTTGTAGCATTTGTTGGAACAGGGAGTCATTCAACCGAGTACATCACCATGTGGGTCACCCATCATCATTGTGCCAAAGAATGATGGGACTTGCAGTATGTGTATAAATTACAGGCCATTGAATAAAATCACACTCAAGGACATATACCCCCTGCCCAGGATAGACAATTTTCTAGATCAGTTATATCAAGCAAAGTGTTTCGCCAAGTTGGACTTGAAGTCTGGATATCACTAGGTTTGAGTCAAAGAAGAAGATACATGGAGGCCACCTTCGGAACTAGGCAAGGTTTGTATGAGTGGCTGGTTATGCCTTTTGGCCTATGTAATGCACCAAAAACATTTATGAGATTAACGAATGATGTACTACGCCCTTTTATAGATTCATTTGTTATTTTCTATTTGGATGATGTATTAGTATATAGTGCTACATGGGAGGAGCATATTTCACATTTGACACAGGTGCCAGAAACATTGAAGAAGCACCAACTACTAGCAAATCTCAAGAAGTGCAAGTTTGCATAGCAGTCCTTGGTGTATTTGGGATATATGCTTAGTGGAGGAGAATTTAAGATAAATCCTTCTAAGATGGAGGCCATCATGAAATGGTCGGTGCCTACTAATGTTACTGAGGTTAGGAGTTACATTGGGTCAACATAGTACCTAAGGAAATTCATAGCCTCGTTTTCAGTGATAGCAACACCGCTCCACGCCATAACAGCAAGTGGAATGAGTTAAAGAAGAAGATCAGTGAAGCACTAGTTTTGACATTACCAAACTTGTAATGGCCCTTTGAAGTAGAGATAGATGTGAGTGGGTATGCAATGGGAGTTGTCTTAATGCAAGGAGGAAGGCATGTTTTCTACCATTCTGAAGTATTTCATGGGGCAATTCTTAACTACCCTTCCTACGATAAGGACCTATATGCCATGGTGAAAGCTGTGAATAATTGGAAGAACTATCTGATGGGAAAGGAGACAATAATCCACATAGATCACGAGTCGTTATAGTACTTGCAAGCCTAGAGTAAGCTACAACAGACCAAACATTACAAGTGGGTGAGGTTTTTACAACACTTTCATTTGGTGATCAAGTATAAGAAGGGAAAGACAAAAAAGTTTGTTGATATGCTTTCAAGGCCACCCACATCAAAGATTACAACTTTTGGGACTCTTGTGCATATGGAGCCATTCACCCATGATGCATACAGAGAGGCATATTCAGAAGATGAGGACATCAAGGAGGAGTATCAACAGTTGTAGAGTCAAATTCACGTGCATGATGGCAACAACACCGTTGACTACCATCTCTAGGATGGGTTACTCTACAGGCTAGATAAACTATGTGTTCCTAAAGGTGAGTGTTTACACCTGATTAGAGAGGCTCACACCTCCAAGTTCACAGGGAACTTTAGTGTAGGGAAGACTATGGCTAACTTGCATAGGTGTGTGTATTGGCCCAAGATGTAAGAGCAGGTAGCTAGGTTCATAAGAGGATGAATGTTTTGTTGTACCAGCAAGCCTAGCAATTGGAAACACGGTCTGTATCATCCCTTACCTATACCTACTCGTCCTTGGGAAAGCATTTCCATGGACTTTGTGGGAGGGTTACCAACAACCAAGAAGGGACATGACTAACTGTTCATGGTAGTTGAAAGGTTCAACAAGATGTGTGTTTGGATGCCCTATAAAAATACCATCAACGGAAAAGAAGCAACAAAATTGTTCTTTGGACAGGTCTAAGTACACTTTGGGATACCATGGAGCATCATTTTAGACAGGGATACAAGATTTCTCAATGCATTCTGGACTACATTGTGGTAGAAGATGGACACGAAGTTGAAGAGATCTACAACTTTCCATCCACAGATAGATAGGCAGACAGAAGTAGTCAACAAAACTTTGGTGCAGATTTTGAGGGGTTACAACCAAAAGCACCCGAAGACCTAGGATTAAAATCTGGTATATATACAACATTCTTATAACAGAGCAGTCCACACTTCTAAAGGAAAGCCCCCATTTGAAACTTGTTTTGGATATTTTCCACCTTCACCTTTGGATATTGCATATGGGCAGCAAGTAGGAGTGAAGGAAGACCTAACAGTAGATGCTTTGAGGGCTAAAATTTTTATAGAGAATTCAGGAAGATCCATCTACAGGTACAAAAAGAACTACAAAGTCGCAAGTTAAGTATAAGTCCAGGCATGATCAACACAGAACAAAGAAATCATTCAAGGTGGGAGATATGGTATGGCTATAGTTGAACAAGGAGAGGTTGCAGGGGCCTGGTAAGAAATTCAAGGCTCCAATCTGTGGTCCCTTTGAGATATTGGAAAAGGTGGGTGATAATGCTTATCGACTTGGTTTACCACCATATATGCACATTTAATCAGTTTTAAATGTAGATAATTTGAAACTCTATGAGCCTTCCATGCTAGAACAGGAAGACGAACAAGTCCTACCTTCTGTGGAGGATTTGGCACCATATGCTTAGGTAGAGTTGACAGAAGATACAGTTTTACAAAAGAGGTCTAGAACTACAAGATAAGAGAAACAAGACCTTTGGAAGATTGGGTTGAAGGAACAACTTCCAGGCAAATATAAATGGTACACCAGAGAGAAGGTGGAGGAAAAATTTCCTCACCTCATTGAGTAAAATCTTTTGGGGACAAAAAGCCTCCCAAAATGGGGAGGCGTGATTTGAATTTGATCATTATATTTTTTGTCATCCATCTCAATGCATTTGGAGTGGAAAAAGTGGAGGAGTTAGCTCACGGGACCATTTTTACTAGCAGGACCCAGTTTGGCGAAACGAGGTTTTAAAACCTTCCGGGAGTGTTTTGAGGCATCAAACGAAGTTTTTTTAGGGGGGGGGGGGGGGTAAAACTGTTATGCTCAAATTTATCACATTTGTTGCTATTCTACACACATAAAGCTTTCTAACGATGTAATAATCATGTCAATCAAAGTTCATATGCAAAAGTTATGCCACTCAGAAGTTGACCTTCTTGTTTTCACACCTATAGTTTGAGAGGATGTCACATCAGCCCCCATTATTCATGAAAGAGGGGCTAGCCACGTGTTTGTGATATAAAAGACTCTAGAAGAGTCTATTTTATAACTCTAGTTAAGAGTTGTTGTAGTCAGACTTAACCACCAGTAGGCTATCAGGTTGTGCTATAACTAGGCCACTAGGAGGAAGAGGCATTCCATTCTTTCGAGAGCATTTTGTTCCATAGTTGAGAAAAAATAGCCAAGAGAGATAAGAGGTAGAGAAAACAAAGAGGATCTGTGCACTATAGCAGGCCACAGGCCACAGACATTACTTCTTTATATCTGCAGTCATATTTCCAGACATAGAAAGAGAGCGAAGTGGCTTTACCTTCCAGCTGGGTTTTCTCCCGAAAGGGTTTCCGAGAGAGCATATCTTGTGTATTATGTGTGTGTGGGCTTATTTTGTCATTCTCTACTTTTCTGATTGATTTAATTTTATGTTCATGTACTAATTATAGTTAATTTTATAGATTGAGAACTTAAATAAAATTGTAATAGTGTAGAATCTCAAAATTTTAATATAATATTATCAAATCTGTTGTGATGAACTGTCCAGTGGAATATCCACGATAGTTTACAGATCAAGATTTTAGATTTAGCTTCCTTCCCTTCGCACGTGTGAGGTCAACCTCGTTGCTTCAGACTTGTACGAACCAGTCACAAGAAGAGAGAGAAGAAGAGATGTGTGATGATGATGTCCAAGTGAGGTTGCATCTTTGGAGACCCAATTATGACTTTAGGTCGACCTCAACTTTTGTGCACTTGTGGGTTTTCCATTAAAAACAATATTTTTCCTTAAACAAATTAAATTCTTCTAAGGGAAAAGAGGCTCTTCTCCGGATAAGGAAGGTTTTCCAAAGGAGGGAATTTGTCCCTGAGCTACCAAATTAACACTCCCTCTTAGCTAGGTAGAAATTTTTGACTACATCATGAATCTCATATCAGCAATATCGTCATCACCATCACTAAATCAAGTCATGTCTCATCTTCTCATCTCTGTTTATATGTTGAACACTCTTGAATCTAAAGAAGAAGAAACATCACAGGGTATCTTAAGCTACTATCCTCTATCCAAGGACAATAAGCAGGACACTGCTTATCGCCAGGTAAGGATCACAACTATCCTATTACTCGCTGATATTCCCAACTTGACCCTCAAGAGTCAGTGGTAGAACACTTGCATCCCTTCACTTGGGAAGGATACTACTTACCATCAATGGTAAGGATCACAATTATCCCAAGCCTCCTCACCTATTATCTAGATGGGTGCCAATCCCAACAAGCCAAAATTGTGGGTAGGATGCTAACTAGGGTATACTATGTTAAGTCCTAAAGATGACAATAGGCAAGATACTACTTACCATGTGGTAAGGATATCAACTATTCCATTTTCATACAATAGGTAGGATATTACTTACCATGAGGTAAGGAAGAGCACAACTTAGTGTCCTCGATCAGCCGAGACCCTTACCTAGGAGGATCACATCCATAAGTCCAAGCTACTCTATGAAGACTAAGAACTTCCCTTTTGGCAAAGCCTTGGTGAGCATGTATGCTATATGCTCATCAGTTGAAATATGGTGGAGTATCACAACTCCTCTCTACACCATGTCTTGTATATAGTGATACCTAAACTCAATATGCTTAGACTTGTCATGAAACACATTATTCTCTACTGATCAGATCCCACTCTTGTTGTCACAATATATTACTGTCATATCTAGGACCTACTCAAACAATGCTCCAAAGAGATTCCTCAACCATACTGCCTCATAGCTAACAATATACTCTACCTTGACCATGCTCAAAGCTACAAATTTTTGCTTCCTGCTCATCCAAGTTATCATGGCAGAACCCAAACTAAAGCAACACCCCAATGTGCACTTCCTTTCAATAGTATTTCCAGCCCAGTAAACATCACTATATCCATGAATCCTTACATATTCTACAATACATCTCAGACCAAGATTAACCATGCCATGCAAATATTTCAACACATGCTTGGCAACAACCTAGTGTACATGAAGAGATTCAGTCATTAATTGACTCAGAGTGTTGACTGCAAAACATATGTCTGAACATGTGTTAACAAGGAACTTCAATGCCCCAATTAATTGTCGATACTCAGAGAGATTCACCAAGTCAAGTCCAACAACATCTCCACATAAATTCTTGAAGTTCATCTCCATCGATGTGGTCAGAGACCTGCATTCTACCATTCCAAATATTTCCAACAATTGCACGACATATTTTCCTTGAGAAAGGAAAATCTCTCTCGGATTTTGCCACTCTTCTGATCCCATGAAGTAATGCATCAAACCAAGATATTTCATTTAAAACTCAGAGGCTGGCTCCCTCTTACACTTAAGTATCAAAGGTTCACTACCCGTCAATAATAAATTGTCAACATATAAAACCAAAATGAGAGGCATTTATTGGACCACTTTGAAGTAGAGGTTCATATAATGTTGCTTCTCGTGAATCCAAGCTTCACCAAGTAGCTAGCAATACGTGCATACCAAGCTTTGGGTACTTGCTTCAAACCATATAGTGCCTTCTTAAATTTCCAAACGTGAGTCTTCTTATCATGTACTTCAAAGCCTAATGATTTCTCAACAAATACTTCTCCTTGTAGTATATTATGAAGAAATGAATTCTATATCCATTTGGTGAAGGGTCCAGCCTTTACTGGCAACAACAACAACAATCGATCTAATGGTGGTATAGCAGGAAACATGTGCAAATATATCATCATAATATTATCCCCATTTCTGGGAGCACCCTCTAGCCATGAACCTCACTTTATATTTTTCAATACTTCCATCAACCCCATACATGAACTTGTATATCCATTTCGATGTCAAAATGGACTTTCCTTT
The DNA here is from genome assembly GCA_000404065.3 of Pinus taeda. Classification (NCBI taxonomy): domain Eukaryota; kingdom Viridiplantae; phylum Streptophyta; class Pinopsida; order Pinales; family Pinaceae; genus Pinus; species Pinus taeda. Next base: position 64,987 of record APFE030466140.1, read on the forward strand.
GGGTCTCATAACAACATCCCACACATCATTCTTCATAATGGATTCATAGTCTTTGGTCATAACATCCTTCCAACTCTTTCACTACTTCTTCAAAAGTGGGAGGTTCAACCTGTATGATGGAGATCATATCTACAACGTATCCCTAGTACCAAAAAGGCTTCTTGCATTTTCTAAAGGTTCCTCTCACATCGACATGTCTTTCAACATCCTATAATGTATCATGAAGCTAAAGAGATCTCTTCGCGATAGGGGGATCACATGGAGGAGGATCCAAGGGGTCCATAGGCTCTATGAGACCATCAACAATATCTTTCTTTGGCTTGAACACAAAAGGTCCATACCATCATCCTTCTTCTCAATGGGAGGAGAAGGAGGAATATCCCTTGCTCTTACAAGGACAACACATTCATCAAAGATCACATCCCTGCTAAACTCGATCCCTTTGACCATACACATATATTCTAAAATGTTTGCAATTATCAAAATATCCAACAATCATACTTTTCTTTCCATTGGTGTTATGAACCAGGTCACAAAAAGATAGAAAAGATAGATTAATGACTTCAAAATCAGCCTCTTCGAGGGGCACTCCTTTACATTACACAAATGAACAATTCTTGGATGATACAAATGACTAAACCTCATTTCTATATATAGGAGTCTAAGGGGTCACAATATAATCAAAGCCGACATAACAATAATAATACAAGGGCACAACAATAATGATAGTGGGCTTCTATGGGGCACACTAATAACAATATGGGTACAATAGGGTCATAATAATAACAATAAGGGTTACAATGTCAATAGTAATGGGGGAATCACTAGTATTGTAGGGACATAACATGCTCCTCTCCTTCAAAAAAGTGTTGTCCTCAACGCTTAAGTAGTTATGGATGCTTCTATCTAAAATTCTCATCCTCCCATGTGGAATCTTCAGCGGGTAAGTTCTTCCACTTGATGAGATACTCTGAAATTGCTCGATTTCGTAGCTGTCGAGTTCTTGTTTCTGTGACTGCTTCAGGTTCCAATATGATTTTTCCTTCCTCATCAAGTTCTGGCAATATTGTTTAAACTGGGAAGCTTGTCACCTATAACCTTCTTTAAACATGAAACATGGAAAATTGGGTGCATTCGAGAAGTTTCATGAAGCTCCAATTTGTATGCCATAGTACCAATCTTTTGCAACACCTTGTATGGACAATAATACTTTGGTGATAATTTATTATCCTTCTTAGCTTGCTTGAGGGACATTTTTTTATATGGTTGTAGCCATAGGAATACCCAGTCACCTACATCGAAACTTATTTCGCAACGATGTTGATCTACCTCTTGTTTCATTCTATTTTGTGCCAAAGTTAGTTTATCCTTTGAGAGTTGGAGAACTTATTGTTGACGCTCGATGTGATCTTCCATTGCTTGAACCTTAGAATTTTCTCTTAAATAAGATGTGATGGATGGTGGATGATATCCATAAAGTGCCATAAATGGGGTCATTTTTGTTGCAATATGGAAGGAAGTGTTATACCACCATTCAACTAGAGGAAACCATTTGACCCATTATGTCTATTTATCAAAGAAGACAAAGCAACGAAAATATCCTTCCAAACATTTGTTCACTATCTCATTTTTCCCATCCGATTTAGGATGATAAGATGAGCTATGAGCTAACTGAGTACCGAGACAAGAAAATAATTCTGTCCAAAAATTTCAAGTGAAAATGGGATCTCTGTCACTTACAATAATCTTTGGGTTTCCATGTAGATTTTGAATTGTTTCCATAAATGCAGTAGAAATTGTACTGGATTTAAATGGATGAGATATTGCATAAAAGTGTGCATACTTGGTAAGTTTGTCAACTACCACCATGATGACACTCTTTCCTTGACTTGGAATGAATAAAGGTTGTAATAGACCTGGGGTCTTAATTGTTTCAACTTTATTTGGTTGGCAAACCAGAAATTCCACCACAAACTTTGTTATACAGTAATTTGTCACTGTCTTTACCCTCAGTCCATCTACTGTGTCATGTGTCCAAAGTCAAACATGCTCATGTTACACAAGTTCTCTCCTATGTTGCTAATTGACCCACTTTTCCTAAGTTATCTGCCTCATCGCGACTATTGGCTTAATAAACGCGCTGAACGACGCTCCCAAATAGTCCAGTCGCGATGCCAGCACGGAAGTACATCGGATTCCCACAATGGTTCAATTTCATGCCTCAGCGTGAGGCTGCTTATTATATTCAGCGATGATCTGACTATCTGTGTTGCTCACTCACGATGTCAGCGCTGTAGTTCAGTTATGTACCTGCGATGACCCAGATTGGGCGAATTTGTTCCAACAGTCAGCCTTCTGGATGACTCCAGACCTAGTTGTTGGCATAGGTTGTGTCACCTTTCCTTCCCTGGCATGGCAGTTCCGTCAATTGTGCTACCTTCCTTGGTGATAAGCTCTCTCTTCCCCATTTCATGGAGACTCCTTATCCTATTTAAACACTCACTTTTGATATGATCAACTAATGGTTGGTAGTTGGTAAATTCTTGGCTTGAGCAGTGCTGTTAGTGCTTTTGATAGATAGCTGGTGTGAGTGTGGTAAGTACGAGAGTGTTGATAGCTTGGGGAAGGCTGTGAAGTTCCCTTGATTTCATGTCAAACTTGTGAGTGAGAGAGAGAGAGAGACCTTTGTATGTTGGGAGATCCATCTTCAAAGAGTGAATGCTTGAAGAACATGCTGGTTGGATCCCTTTGAGAAAGCTTGTGATGTCAAGACTTTGGTTGTAAGCTTACTCTTATTTCATTATTAATGCAATCAATGATGTTTTCCTATGTCTTATATGCAATGTACTTGATAGCTCATGACTTCTTGACTTTGTGAGTAAATAGTTCATTGCTGTTTTCCGGTTATGTGCTTTGTTGTATTTCCTTTGCATTGTTTCAGGTTGATCACTCATTGAGGAGAAGGAAGCAAAAGCCGGAGCAGTGCAACGGAACTCCATCGACCACCGGTTGAGGTAGGCCTCCAACTTTAACTGTTTAAGAAAAGCTTTTGTTGATATGTCCTTGTTTGTCACTAGACCCGCTCTAGGGCTAGAGGGGTTGCCTCTGTCCGCAGAGGGAACACTTTCCTGCATCACAAACTTTTGAATATTTAATTTAAGGCCATCCCAAAAAAATTCCTTCTTAACCATGTGGTAAGTTTTTAAAAATCCTCAATGCCCTCCTAAGGGAGAAGTGTGCAATTCCATAGGAATCTTTTGTTTGAGTTGGGAATTCCTACATAGGTATAATCGATCCTTGTACCATAACAAATCATTTTTCCAGCTAAATGTATCAGATGTATTGGGATCTTGTTGTAACTTTTGAATGAGTGTCCACACTTCTTCTTCATTCTTCCATTCATCCCTTGCTTCGTTTATCCAATCTGGTTGGATAATAGAAATGGCACAAAGAAATGCTTCCATATCCTCATCATTTCTTGAGAGTGCATCTACCACAACATTTTGCTTCCATTTTTTGTACATGATTTCAAAGTCATAACCCAACATCTTTGTGACCCATTTTTACTGCTCTTCTGAAGATAATCTTTGTTCTAAAAAGTATTTAAGACTATCATGATCCGTTTTTACCTTTAAGTGTCTTCCCATTAGGTAAGGTCTCCATTTCTTAAGTGTGTGTAGTATTGCCAACATTTCCTTCTCATAAATAGTTTGTGTAAATACTTTCCTTTGATTAGATGACTTTTGAAAGCAATGGGTCTTTCTTCTTGCATTAAGACCACACCAATTCCATTTCCTAAGGCATCACATTCCACAATAAAGGTTTTTGTAAAGTCTGACGTAGCTAAGACCGATGTTTGACACATTGCCTCTTTAAGATGTTCAAAGGCCTTTGTTGCTTTTGGAGTCCATGAAAATGCATCTTTATTTAATAGTGTTGTTAGAGGTGCTGCTATTATCCCATAATTCTTAACAAACTTGCGAGAATACCCTGTCAACCTGAGAAATCCTTGCATATTCTTTATGGATGTAGGGATTTTCTATTCCTTAATGGCTTTAAGTTTGCTAGGGTCTATCTTTACACCTTCATAAGATACAATATGACCCAGATATTCCACCTCTTGTACTCCAAATAAACATTTGGAGCTTTTTCCATATAATTGTTTCTCCTCCAATAGTTTGAGCACCCTATCAACATGTTGAACATGATCCTTCCAAGACATGCTTTAGATTAGTACATCATCAAAAAATACTAACACAAATTTTCTATGGAAGGGTTGGAAAATGGAATTCATCAAACCTCGAAATGTAGAAGGTGCATTGGCAAGTCCAAAAGGCATGACCAAAAAATCATAATGACCCTCATGAGTTCTAAATGATGTTTTCAGAATGTCTTTAGTCTTCATTCTGATTCGATGATATCCTGAACGAAGATCCAACTTGGTGAAGTAAATTGATCCATGCAATTCATCCAATAATTCATCAATGACATGAATGGGAAATTTATCTTTAATAATGAGCTTGTTGAGCTACCTAGAATCCAAAAATATGCACCATGATTCATCCTTCTTGTGCACCAATGCTACTGGAGCAGAGAAAGAACTTTGACTAGGTTGAATTGTACCAGCCTCTAGCATTTCTGCAACCATACGTTCAATTTAACTCTTTTGGGCATAGGGATATCTGTAAGGCTTGATGTTTGGAGGAACACTTCTTGGAATGAAATGAATAGCATGATCATGATCACGAATAGTTGGGAGGCCTTTGGGAGTCTCAAACACCTTGGAATGATTGTCCAATACTTTTAGAGATATGGAGAAATAGATTATTTCGATGTGGGAAGATCTAGCCAACATAATTGTGCAATTACACCTCATTGTTATTTCTTTAGAAGCTTTGTCATTCCATTATAGCTTATTCTCTTTCCTAGTTTCCCTGTGATACCCCTTAATTCAACTTCCTTTCCTTTTGAACAAAATTTCATGAAAAGTTCTTGAAAATTAAAAGCTATTGTACCGAAGGATTGTAGCCATTGGACTCCTAGTACAACATCGACACCACCCATTGGAATGGAAAGCATTGGGCTATTCAATACATATTCTCCCATGGATAGCTAGATATTATGGCACTTTCTAGAGCAATTTACGGTTCCTCCACTTGCAACCATCACTTGACACTTTGGTGCTGGATATAGGAAACAATTCAATTCCTTGGCCATCTTACAATGAATAAATTATGGGTACTACCCGAATCAATCAACACTATTACCTTTTTCTTCTTGATATGTCCTTCTATCTTGGTAGTTTGAGGAGTGATAATTCCAGCCAATGCATTATAAGATATGGTCAGATTCATTTCTTCTTTCTCTAGGGTTTGTTCCTGGTGTATATCCTCCTCTTTTCATGTTTCTTGTTCCTTTTATTCCTCCTCTTCACAATATATGTAAAATAATTTCTTTACAATTAGGTTCTTTGCTATTTTTTCTTGCAATTGTTGTGGTGTCAACCTTGTAGGTTGTGGAAAGCTAGGGGCGACAACACTTCCATCTTTATAGTTGTGAGTGGTAGGCTTCCTAGTTTCCATAATTTTTCTTTCCACTTTTCTTGCCAACCTGAATGCCTTCTCCAATGAATTAGGTTCCCAAAGGCGAACTTCATGTTGGATGTTATCCTTTAAAGTCCCTATGAACACATCAATCTTATGCTTCTCTGAAATATATTTTACCCTTATATTCAATTTTTTGAAGTCCTCAATGTGCTCCATCATTGAACCCTTTTGTTTGAGATTTATCAATTGTCTAAAAAAGGTGTTGATTTTTGTATCCTCATAATGTGTTATCATTTCTTCAGTAAAAATTTCCCAAGTGACAATTTGTTTACAAGAGCAAAGCCATCGATACCATGAAAACTAATTTGGTTCCGAATATAAAGTTGCAATACGTACATTTTGTGTGTTTTCCACATTATGGAGATTGAAATATTGCTCCATCTGTAGTATCCATGTTATGGGATCCTTGCCATCAAACTTCTTCATATCAATCTTTGGAACATGGTGGGTCTTCAATCCAACGTTAGAGTCTACGAAATCATGATTAACATTTCTTTTGTTCTCATCATGAGTTTCCTTTACTACCCTTTCACCATTAGTAAACATTTCTTGTAGCAACTTTGTTAAATTTGTCTTCAAATCTTCCATTTTGCCTTCAATCTTATCTTCCACGCCTTTCCTTAAACCATCCTGTTGGGTTGTGTTATATTCTTTCCACGACTAACCTACAGATTGGGGGGTTAGAGGGGGGGCTTCGCTCCCCCTTCGTTGCACCGTTTGCACAGCGGGGGGGTCACAGGGGGGGGCG
>APFE030466140.1:79684-107427 GCA_000404065.3 Pinus taeda
TTGGACGCGATGGTTTTCGGTCCATGGATTGGATGCTTCGGCATGTATAAATATGTATTGTAAACATTGAAAGGAATATAATGAAAAATCAAGCTGGTAGTCTCGGTTTTGAGATCCAGTGGGAAATCTCTGTGTATATGTGTTTTATGTGTTACGCTCTCGCATTTTTATTTTTCCTGTGATTTAGAATTTGTATGCAGGTAATTTCTGTACGGGGTTAAAACCTACACATCCATCTTAGCTTCCATGCATTTCTTTAAACCATCCATCTTATCTTCCACGCCATCCATCTTAGCTTCCACGTCTTTCTTTAAACCATCCATCTTAGCTTCTGTTACTTTTTGTGAGAGTGAATTTAGTTGCACTTGCTCTTGTAATTTTGATATATCATCATGCATTTTTTCCTCTTCTTCATGAGTCATGCTATAGATTTCAGGTTGCTTACTAGGCGTTTCCATTTTCTTTTTTCGGGGCATCAATTGATGATAATTATTCTTCACTGTGCCCTTTGAATTCCTTCAAACTATTTTTTCAAACCAAACTTATGCAAAATTTAAAAACAAGCTACACACCTTTTTTCACTTTGTAGGAGCTCGATATTGAATCTGGTTTATCTCTGAAACTTTAGATCTCCAAGGTTTGAAATTGTGAATTGTGGTAGCCCTCTGAGTCATCTTCCAACGTCACCAGTCTGATCGAAATTGGATTCTCCAAGAAAGGGTTATGCCCAATTTCCCAAGGTGACCTAATTATACACTTTTTTAGTAGAGCGAACTTGTACGAAGTGCCACATGTCACTGTTTCAACCTTCAGATAAAAAACGATGCTGAAAAAACTACAGTCCATCCTCTTTTTGTAACTTCTTACAAAATTTCAATCTCATACTCAAAGATAAAGTTATGACAATTTTCCTACGGTCACATATTTTGGATGTAATTCGGGAGCCTGCAAAAACCCTAACTTCGTTAGATCATATCTCCGAAAATATAGCAAGACAAGACCTGAAATTTAGACCTAAGGATCATCGAGATTTCAACTCAAATAGTTTTTTTTAGCTTTTGCAACGTCGCAAAAAGAAAGTTAAAGTGAAAATTCCACGATGACCTGTTTGGAGCAACGAAACCCTAGTATCCAAAGTTCTGATACCAAATTTTATGAACCAACTCACAAAAGGATAGAAAATATAGATCAACGACTTCAAAATCAGCCTTTCATAGGGGGCAACCTCCTTTAAATTACACAAATGAACAATTCTTGGATGATACAAATGACTAAACCTCCTTTCTATGTATAAGAGTCTAAAGGGTCACAATATAATCAAAATCGACATAACAATAATAATATAAGGGCACGACAATAGTAATATTCGGCTTCTATAGGGCACACTAATAACAATATGGGGACAATAGGGGAACAATAATAACAATAAGGGCTATAATGACAATAGTAATGGGGGAAGCACTAGTATTATAGGGACCTAACAATTGGATTCTAGCTTGTTCCTCTTATCCTTCGACACATGAAATTACACAGGGCAGGCAAATATCCTCAAATGTCCAACATCAGTCTACACGCCTATGAACACTTCTTCGGGAGTTTTGTCACCCAGGGTGTGATGAGGAGTCTTTTTTTGAACATATATTGTTGTATCGGTGGCTTCTCCCCAAAGGAACTTCAGTAACTTTTGATCATGCAACTTCCATAATAGTCTTGTTCTTCCTTTCATCCCCACCATTTTGCTCGGGATTATAGGGTACCATGGTCGTTTTCTTGATTCTAACCTTAATGAACTCATTAGAAGTATATTCTCCACCATTGTCAGACCTGAAGACCTCGATCATTTTCCCTATTTGATTCTCTATCAAAACCTTGAATTTATGGAACATCTCAAATGCTTCATCCTTGTGCTTCAAATATAATATCCATGTCTTTTGGGAGAATTCATCCATAAGGGTTATGTAATATATATATCCACCCAGATATTTTACTAGCATGGGTTCACATAAATCAAAATGGATGAGTTGTAGAATATCATTGGTCTTCCTTTTGTTGAAGGGGAATGGTCCCCTTGACTTTTGTCCACTGGCACATGATAATCATACTCCATCATGATTATATTGAACCTCAAGCATACCAGAAACCATCCTTCTCACTTTGGGCAGAGCTTCATAATGTAGATGTGCAAACCTCTAGTGTCATACCTCACTTTGATGATTGTTATCATGTATGAGAGCTCACAACGACCTTCAATTGACTCTATAGATTCCTTCAATTCTAGATCCCAATCTGGAAGCGTCCTTCATGTGAGATTCCATGGGCTAGGTGAGGACCTTTCCTCTTTTGAAGGCAACTCTCATTCTTTTGTCTTCCAAAGAAGATATAGATACAAGGTTCTTTTCTAGTCCTGGAAGATACATCACATCCCGAAGATGAACCACACTTGTTGGTTCAAAACGCGTCGACCAAAATCTTTAATGTGATTTCTTCTGAAAAAACATTTTATACATTAAGATACATCACATCATGAAGAAGAACGATTTCCCCATAGTCCAAATGAAATTTGATAGAACCAAAACCTTTCAAAGGATAAGTGGAATTGTCTCCAAGGATGATCTTTAGATTAGTCTCCCTCTCAACTATATTTGAGAGGGCTTCCTGGTACCTAGAGAAATGTCTTGAAGCCCAACTATCTACCAACCAACTATCACATGAATTTGAAGGAGAAGAACGAGAAAGAGCATAAATAAGAATATATTCAGATTGAGTGGCAACAACATTATTTCCATAACTTGAGTTCCTTGATCTCTTTTGTGGACGATATCCTTCTTCATGATCACCGAGAGCATTTCTTCTTATTGTATCATTTCTCCTTCTTCTATCATTGCCTCTTATTCTATCATTAGACATGTTATTTTTGAAGTTTGATCTTGGAGCATCTCTCTTTTTCGAATAGTGACCATGCCTGTAGCAGTTGTAACATTACTTTTGATAATTCCCTTTTGAGTATTTTATTGGAGTCTTTGGAATCTAGAGCACACTTTCTAGAGTTGGATGGATGTATTTAGAAACTACATAATAATAAAACCTTCATTTCTGCTGGACCGATTTCCACGCATTGGGTTTTTCCGAGGATGATTGTCCAAAAATAACGGTGTCCCTTGTGTGATTGTCTCAATTGTTTCAGTTGTTGATCCGTATAAGTGTTAAGGCTGCATTTGTGTTTATTTCGATATTTAAATGTATAAATAACTTGTTAATAGAAAAAACAAGTAGGAGATAGTAAACCAGATAATGTAGTAGGAATTTATGACGTACCAGACTTGGAAATTTAAACATGATATCAGAGGATTGCAGATCACAGGAGAACTGAAGGCACCGGTAGTAATATGAAGAATTTGCAACAATAACAGTGGTCCCAAGAGACAACATTGTTCAATAGCAAAAGCGGCTAGAAAGTAATTGACACAGAGCATGTGTCATCATTTCAAGCCAGAAGGAGAATCAGCGTAGAGGCAGAGAGGGGCATATCAGACCTATGCAGTGCCCGATCATCTTTCTTAGCTAGGAAGGATCGACACTGTGGCCAAGACATGCAGATTCAACCATTGTCGGGATTGCACAGAGCTTGAAAGGCTCAATTTCTTCAGTTGTTGGGGCTTGCGGAGCTGTGGGAAGATTGTGATTTGTGGAGCTGGTGGGACGCTATTTATGTCGAAGCAAAACAATGTCTAAGGAGAAATAACCAAGGTAGAGGGAGTCACTACCTTGATGGATTTCTAGCTAAGAAATCCAAATCTGAGTTACAGTTGCAAGGAGGACTGGAGAGGAGTGGTTCGATAGTTGGCTAGAGGATTTCCAGGAGGGAAATCAAGACTTAAAGGTAGATTTCCAGGAGGGAAGTTGAAACTTATAGGGAGTCCAGAAGAGGAGCTGAAATGGCAGTGAATGGACCAAGGGATCAGGACAGGTTGGACGAGGCTTCCAACTTTGTTGTCTGGAAGGCCATGATCCTGGTAGTCCTCAATTAACATCACATCAAGGACTTCGCCTTGAGAACCATGGCTATCCCACTTGACCCAACTGAGAATGAGAAGTATCAGGATGAAATGACAAGGGTGAAGTGCATGATGCTAGATGGGGTCAAAGATAATGTCACATCACATATTGTTGAGAAGAACATAGTGAAGGAGATGTGGAATACCCTGACCACCTTATACCAAGGCTCTTTCGTGCAACAGAAGATGCTATTGGAGAATTAGTTGCTATCGTATCAGATGCAAAAGGGAGAGTAGATAGATCCATTCCTTCTCAAGTTGGAGGAGATTTGGGACCATCTTAATTCCGTGGGGTCTACACCAGATCCAGAAATTATAGTCAGGACTGCCCTAAATGCAGTCTCCAAGGTGTGGGAGACATTTGTCCAAAGTATTTCGGGCAAGGCTACTCTTCCTGGTTGGGAGAAGATGTGGGTAGCTTCACCAGGAAGAGATCATGAGGATGACCAAGGCGGGGAGTAGTGGTAAGATAGGTCAAATCAAGAAAGAGGAGGAGGAGGATGCAGCTCTAGCATCTGTGGGACAAGGGAAAAGGAAGAAGAATGACATATCCAAGGTGAAGTGCTTCCATATTGGGGAGCTGGGACATTATGCATCCCAGTGTTTGAGGAAGAAAAAAAAGGGAGAGGATTCTGATTCAAAGGCAACTCCAACTAAGGCGGAGAAAGAAGTCAGGAGGACTACATACTAGGGGTAGGATCGTTGAGGTGCCCAAAGTCTTGGATCATATCCGGCTACGAGAGCCCTTAACAACAATAGCAGGATGACAGGAGTCAGGTGGAGAAAAGTGTAGTGGAGCAGCAAGGCAATGCCTGGGTACAAAAATCTGAGGCAACACAGTGGAGGTTGCAGTAATGTAAGAGGCACAGAGGTGTATGCAACAACGCAATGGAAACAGAGGGAGCACAGGATAGCAGCAGAGGCAGCTTCAGTTTCATGAGGCTTTTAGACTAACCGAGATGTCAGTATTTGGGAGAAGTCAGTTACCTACTTCTCGGTAACTAAGTTGTAGTGCAATAGTTAGCAGTGGCAGTGTTGGTGTCGTGGGCAACAGTACAAGAAGCAACAGTGCAAATGATGTGAGGCAGTAGGCCAAGCATCAACATAAGTACTGGTGTGGAGGATCAGTGTGATGTTTTCATGGTGAAACATTACTACAACAAATTCCTTGCTAAGAGGGAGTTTTGATTTGTGGTAGCATCAAATGTGCTCTAGCCATGAAAATTGGTGGAGAGGCTAAAGCACACGAGATATCCAAAACCTAGAAATTGTTTGGAGAAATTCTACCTGGATGAGGAGATATTAAAATAATTAATATTTTTAATGGGGTCCTAAGTATAAATTTAGGAAAATTAAAATATTAATGTGTATTAATATATTTTTGGGTTAGAAGGTTCCAAGATACGAGGATTGAGCCAAATGTAATTTTAGCCATTGATTAGGGACTTAATATTGGTCATTGAAGACTCAATAGGAAAAGTATAAGAGGACGCTTGAGGGTTAATTGGAGATACACCAAATTGATCAGTCATTTCGATTTTCTCAAGCGTTGTTTGCTGAGATAATCGAACCAGTGATTTGTTGCAGCGAGGGGCAGTTTAGCAGAAGGTCGCGAATACATAGCAGAGAGGCAGAGATAGTTCCAGAGAGACAACATAGAGAATGGGAAGGCTGACACAGAGGCAACTAGGATTGAGCAGAGGTTGAGGAGGCCAGCATGGGTGACACAGAGGGCCATAGGGCTGACATAGAGGAAACAATAGCTACATAGAGGCTAGCAAAGCTGACGCAGGGCCAAGAGGCAGCACTGGAGATTTTCTAGACTGGAGCTAAGAGGGTGATGCAGTCCTTGGAAGTGACACAGAGAAGTGGAGAAGCTTGGAGCAACTTTCATTGTCCAGCTAAGGAGCTATCGTAGTTGTTGTCGGATGAATCATCTAGTGGGTGATCAACCAAAATATTTGTCTTCGAGGAGAGGTACTTCTGCCAAGGAAATTCTCTAAAGGGTGAGCCATTTCTGGCACCCTAAATGTATTCAGAAATTGCATAATAATAAAACCCTCATATCTTCTACACCAATTTTCCTACATTGGGTTTTTCTGGGGACGATTGTTCAAAAATAACGGTGTCCCTTGTTTGATTGTCTGATTTATTTCAGTTGTTGATGTGTATATGTGTTGAGGTTTCATTTATGTTTATTTCAGTATTTATATTTATAAATAACTTGTCAATGGAAATAACAAGTAGGAGATAACAAACCAGATAATGTAGTAGGAATTTCTAACGTGTCAGACTTAGAAATTTCAACAAAACTATCTAAGAAAAAAAGTCAACACAAGTTTCAAATTTAGCCTCCTTCCCTTTTCACATGTGAGCTTGACCTCCTTTCTTCAAACTTGTACAAACCAATCATAAGAAGAGACAGAAGAAGACATGTGTGATGATGATATCCAAATGAGGTTGCCTTGAAGTGTATTTATATGCATCTTTGAAGACACAATTATGAATTTATTATGACCTGAACTTTTGTGGACTTGTGGATTTTCCATTAAAAATAATATTTTTCCTTAATCAAATTTAATTCTTCCAAGGGAAAAAAGGTCTTCTCTGGATGAGGAAGGTTGTCCAAAGGAGGGAATTTGTTCCTAAGTTTCCAATTTAACATGTTATATTATATAACCTCCATAAAAAAAATTGTTATTTGGTCATTGTTAGAGTGATTGTTGGGTAGTCACAACACTGTGACCCAATCCACATGCTTTGTCATATTTAGAACAAGAGATGAAACACACCATGGAACCAAGACCGCTTCCATGACTTTTCATGTCAATGATATGCTCGATTTATTTTTCTATGACTGTAATAGAACCAACTCAATATCCATTTGATCAAATTGTTGTATCACTCCAGCGTATTCCCTACACAGGTTGCATCAATAATGGACATGTTATGCATTCATCTTAAAGACATCATAAGCAACCTCAGACCAAGTAAAAAATGACTCCATGAAATCTTATGATCCGGCCTCAAATCCTCGTCATTAGCCTAGTGAAAATACCATAAAAAGATAAATCAATACAACCCAGAAAATCCGGAAATAGATGAGTTGTGTGTCCACAATTATGGGATTTGAAGCATTCTATATGATACCTGAAGGATAGAGCAACTAGCATATCTATTGATGATGACATTTGAATATTTGTTTTGTGATCCAGCAAACTTGCTTCTACGGTTTTGATAATGATCTTGATAATCATCCTTGTCATAAGATTTGCAATCCCTAGCCTTATGCCCATCATTTATACATGAATAACCATAATTTGGAAACATATGAGTGTACCTGGATGAGATGGCTTGCCTTGATGATTTTGATCTTCTGAATACATTCTTTTTTGTGGTAGGTTCAGTGCTTTGTTGATCCTTATCCTCAGCATAAATTCTTGGAGCCACAACACTTTCAAACTTTTTCTGTCTTCCACTTGGCCTTTGAAGGATTTTGCTTTCAGGCTTCTCTTCAAGCTTGCTCTCACGGGGCTTGGATCTTGTACCTTCATTGCATGGATCTTCCCTACTTATTTTTCCTTCATTATTAAGTGAGCAATTTATTGATCCTTTTCATTAACAACATGATTCTTCCTTTCAACATCCTGTAATTTCTATTTCTGCCATTCCTTGAGCTTGTTTACTTCAGCTAGAGTTGCATCAAGTTCTTTTTGCTTTTGAGTAACTTCTGCCTCATAGTCTGAAACCTGCCTTTTCAATATTTTTTCTCTCCTTTTCTACCTCCTCTACTTGAAGTCTTAGGAGGGAAACTTCTTCTTCGAGTATATGATTTTCCTTCTCTATTTTTCTAATATCACTTAAGGCATCGATCAATTCTATCTCCATGTCCACTCTTGCTTCTTCTTCTTTATCGTCATCAGATTATTTAATCTGAGTATATTTTCTATCATAATCATTATCATCATCTTCATATTGATTTGCATGCTTATTGAGTAAAGATTTTGAGGCTTCTCCCAAAGCTGTTTGGTTGATGAGCATTGATCCACTTTGCTTTTCACAAAATCTAGCAAAGCACCTAAAATGAAAATTCATTGTTTTTGTATTGAACCTTCTTGGTTCATCTATAGTTATGTTTCCAAAAATAAATGAATCACATGCATCATATCCAAGATCTCCCAAATAAGATTTCGTTCTATCTTTTCCAAAATTCAAAGTTTGTTTCATCGAACAAGGGAAATGGACTAACTTATTTCTCTTCAACAATTACAATAGATTCTGAAACTAGTGCAATGTCGAAGACTTCCGTTGATCATTTGGATGCATGCTTCCTTGACTTTCCCATATTTGTTCCCTTTATATCTACCTTCCAATAATTAGTTTGCAACTGAAGGAACCTTCTTTGGTACCATTTGTTGGAATAATCACCAATACTAAGCGGGGGGGTGAATCAATATTGGGCAGTATTGTATATTTTGAATGACTTTTCATGTGGGTCATGGCAGAAAAATGCAACTGTTTCAGGAACATTAACAGGAAATAATTTGGCCCTGACACAGACAGAGCCCAACAATGATTATATAGTGGAAGGTGCTATTGCGAGAGCTCCTTTGTCTACAACATATATGGAAAATACATTAGGTTTTGTCATGTGTGTGCAAACTTAAATTCTAGTGTAATAGACGTTCAATATTGTCAAATAAAAAAAACATAAATCATAAAATCACACTATCACATTGCATGAAAGGAGGCTTATACTGGAGAAATACCAAACACAATAAAACTCCAAGCATCCACTTATAGAGGTTGTTTGAAGTACTTGTTACCTTTCATATGTGTTTAAGATCTTACTGCAAGGGGGTTAATAACATTTTCTATTTAATAAAACAGGTTCTTATGAGGGTTCTCCTTTTCTTATTAGATGGAGCACTTTAAACATTGCATCAAACTATTTAATTTGAAAGTTATAATGTTTGACTACATGATGCAATATACACGAGGCTATTACAAAAAGAATGATTTCCATTAAATAAATGGTGGGGATGGATGTGCTATATAGTGATAAGATTTGACTCTCAACAAGCTCAATGTTGATAAAAATCTTATTAAGGTGATATTTCTTAACATCCTTAAAGCTCTATATTCCATTCTAGTTGTATTTTGTGTTGCACGTTTGCATTGTTGTAGCATGGATGTCTTGGCTCTTAGTCCTAATAAGATTTTATTTTTCTGATGCATTTACAATAATAGCTAGATAGAAGCAATCTATTGATGTAGTTTTTCAACATTCTATGTCAATAAACACTCGAGTTTTGAATACAATACAAGTATTTGTGAAAGATGTTAACAAAGACCATTCAGTTTTGCTTGCACCTAAGGCCTCTATAGTTGAAAATCAAGATGTAATTGATGTTGCTATTGTGCTATTGTTGGAATGTTGGAAGATCCTAAAAAGCTATTTTTCGTCAAATGTTGTCCTTGTATTTTTAAGTGTTCCCCATATATCATATGACCAACCATGCTCTTCAAATTCGAGTCTAATTTTCTTTTTATTCTGTGTCACAAGCTCGGGCAGGTATTATCTAAGTCTATTTCTTACCTTTTAATCCACTCGACAAATGTACAACACTTACATATGCTGATGCTCATGGAAAATAGCTTCGTGCTAATAAAGGTGCATCAGAGCAAGTAATAATTGATGCCTATCTAGATGCATATTTTTTCTTGTTACCTAGTCACCAAAAATAGAATTGTTCTTCTTGTTATTGATAGTCAAGTAACAATGCATATATCTTCTAGTAAATCCTATATTTTTCAATTTTTAAAAGTCTTATACTGTCTACATATTCTTGACCTCTGCCATTGCAAGGAAGATGTGAGAAACAAAGTACATTCAATAATTGATAAATTTGTTTAGTGTGCATTATGTTCCCTTGTTGTAGCTAAACAAGTTTGTTGTTGATTATTTAATATGCTTCAAGTAGTTGCAACAAGTTGATCTTATCCTAAAAAAAGTTATTGTGAAATAATTATTTTATACCTTAATTTTAATTATGGATAAAAGCATATAAGAAACTTTAGTAAAGGTTTGTTTAATATGAAATTTCAAGAAGTCCCTAAAAGGACCAGAGAGAGTGAGGGATCCCGATGACAATTTGTTGGATTACTGCCTCTATTTGATCCTCCTCCCCATGATAGTGTTGAAACAATTCATCAAGCTCTTAATCTTGGTGTCAATGTAAACACGATCACATGTATCATATTTACACCCTTGACTTACAAGTCTTTGATAGCTTATTGAATGGTTCTCTAGCGATATGAAATTGTAAATGGTTCTCCATTGCAGTGATCAGAAACTCAAAATTTGCAAAAAAATCAAAGTGTCAGAATCTTGATAAGCTCAGCTTCATATCGAAGAGCTCGCTATTCTAAATCCAATTGTGTGAACGACACTCAAATCCGAGCTGGTATGCATAAGTTAGAGCAAGTCAAAGTTCAGGGTTGACATGGCAAGATTAGATGAAATGGAAACGGTCCTATCCAATTGGGAGGAGCTAAGTGTCACTCTGCCATTGGTCCCACAACTTAGCCCATTACATCGCATATCGCAGGAAAAATAGGTCGGGTTAAGAATCGGCCCTCTGCAGTGCTGATTTGCAATATTGCAAATCGCATATCGGAGCTGGATGAGTACTGAAGAATTGGCCCCTAGCGTAAAGAAGTTTGAGATGCGATCGCAATCGCAAAGCGAATATAAGAATTGGCCCCTAGAAAAATCTCGGTTGCTAGGCGATTTATCGCATATCGCAATCATAGGGAAAAGGTTGAAGTTGCGATACAGGTCCGACAATAATTGCCGAAATGCGAAATGCAATAAAGTCCCCAAATGCAATAAAGTTATCAGTTCCATTTTATAATCCCCATCGGGTCCACTGATAACGCAATGTATGGGTTTTGGTTGTAAGTGCCAATGTGATATGCGATAAGGGTGTCGATTGCAATATCCGATAGGGTGTGAAACCGTCACCTTTACCACTGGAAAAGCCACTCCGCATGTGACTACTTGACCCTTAACTGTGAGATAAACAGGAAAGATGGAGGGACCGTTGATTTCGGCAGGAACGGCCAGTTTTAACTGTGGATAATGAATTTAACTGGCAGTAAGCCAGGTTTGGAGGAGGAAATTGTGGAAAGACTGACGAAAGTCATAACTAAGGAAATTTTCGACCAAATGGAATGCAAAAAGAGGCTAGATAGCCATTTTTGGGCATTCTAAACTGATTGGAATAGGTTTTAGGATCAAAGGAGGACTTATGGATAGGATTTTTGCAAAGTGAAGCCAATGGATGTTCTGGTCAACCAGAGTGTTGATTTAGTTTATGGAGAAGTATGAAGATGGAGATGACCTTGCAGGGTCTTCCAGCCTCCATGTGATTTATGCAACAGGCAGTACAACAAGGGTGTAGCCTTATTTCTTTTCTCTATATGTGTTTGGAGAAAGAGACTTGTTTAAGTACTTAAGTGGACTGTAGTATTATTTATGCTCTTGGAAGTTGGAGTATGGGGTCTTGAATTGAGAGCCCTTAGGTTGATGATTGTTTCATGACTAACTGTAGGTTTCAATGTGTTTAGAGTGAGAGTTCATTGCAGAAGAATGTTTCCTTGAAGGGGAAAATAGCCACTCTTTTTGTCAGTACATTTATGTACTCTTACTATTGAATAATTTTGAGCATAATGAGAAGGGGTCATGCCTTAAGAGTTAATCCAAGGAGATGTAGCCCAGGAGGGGTGAACTCCTTTATCAATGACTAGTGTATTATTGTTTGATGCATGCTTCTATACAATGTTTTGGTTTCATGTTTTAAGTTTTCTTCATGAAACTAACTTAAGTAAACACACATAAAATTCATGTTTTTACTTGCTACTTTGGAGTACAATCTCAAGCACATTTTTATATTCTGAATGGGGAATTAGAACAACATTACTAATATGCTCCATTTCAGATCAAGTTGGTATCAGAGCATAGGTTTTCTTTGTGCAAGGAGGAATTGACTATTGTTTGCAAGTGAATGTGTTTTGAGGCTCAAGTGAGGAGAAAGTTTTGGAAAGAAGAGCAAGATTGTTACAATCTCTACTGCCAAGTTCTACCTCAAATTGTAGTAGACGCTTCAAGTAAAGCATGTCCCAATGAGGAGAGCCTACAAGAATGTCAAAGGATGTGAAGGCTTTTAGAAAGGCTTTCTTAGACATTGCAGAAATGGTGAAAGTCCTCTATCAAGAGAGGAATACCAAATTGCAAGGTGAAAGCTCTAGAACTCCAAGAGGAGAATGTTCTCTAAGGGAAGAAGGTAACAAGAATGGTGATAAACCACCATATTCTCCACAATCCTCATGTTTTTCTACAACACTTGTGCAAGATGCTAGCGTAGAAAGTCCTTCAGAGGAGGTAGATGGAAAAGTTTGTACCTTTTGTCAACATGATGTGGAAGATGAGGTTTTATCAACACCCAAATTCGAGGAGATGAAAGAAGAGAGCCAAAGAGTCCGAGAGGACACATCCAGAATAAAAAAGGAGTTCAAAAACATCTTCGTATGCCAATCAAAAGATGTAAAAAATGGTAAGAATTTACATGCTTCTTCCTTATGCGAAAGTGCTGACGTAAATTCATTTGCAACCTTTGCAAAATATAGTAAATGTATTGGATCCAAGCTCTTGACCAAGATGGATCACAAGGGAGGAGGCCTTGGAGTAAACTAGCAAGGCATTAAAAATCCAATTGAGGCCAAGGAGAAGCCTAAATACGAAGGCTTAGGCTATGTTGCAAAAGAAGAATGGTATTCTAGCGATAGCTCATGGGTATCGTGTTCCTTTTGTTGTAATAGAAGACATGAGGAGGCAAGATGTCGGGATTTTCATCCAGAATTGGTTTCCGCTTGGTTCCTCAAGCGTAAGGAGGACTTGAAGTGCAAAACATCTCCAAAAAGAGATGAAGATGTTGAAGAAGAAGGGAAGCTAAATTGTTCTTGGCACGCAAGTTCCTCACGCAAGCAACGTAAGCCAAAGGAAAACAAACAAAGGTATATATTTTTTGTTAATTCGAATGTTGTTCATGACGTAAAACAACACGCAGATTTGAATAACGTGTTGAGGAATATGTTTCCATGCACCTTTTTCCTTTCATCTAACCATTGTGTAGATAAGTGCAATAAAAGGAAATAAATCATCAAAAAGATGTTTATGTCTACTGGAATTGAGACTGAAAAGAGAAAATCTCATCCAAGGTTAAAAGGCAAGTGAGTCGAGAGGAGCTCAAAAAGAACTTTTGTACTCACTGCAATATCAATGGGCATTGGGTCGAGAAGTGTTGGCAATTGTTTCCACAACTTCATCCCGATAAGGGCAAGAAAATCATGTAAGCACCAGAAGAGGAAGTGACAAAAGAAAAAGTGGCACAAGATGTGACTATCGTTGAAGCAGCTTCAGAAGAAGAGAAAGTTCAAATAGAGCATTCATTTACCTGGTTGGGTAAGAAATGGGTGGACTATTTGTTGAGCTGAAATTTGTAAATTTATGATTTGCACTAGTTGCATATCCCCGTAGTTGGGTAATTTGTAAAAGTGATGTTTATAAATAAATCATTTATATGCAACAATGTTTTCTTTAAGCATTACGATGCTAGTTTGGCTTGTTGATAGTCAATTTGAGTGGAAAATTTGGGAGTTAATTTTATTCCATTTTGTAAAATGCTTTCTCAAACTGTCGAGTTTAAAATTGCTGTATGATTAGTTGCAACACATTTAGTATGTTCCAAATGTGTTTAGCACTCAAGTTATATAAGTATTCATTATGTGAGGCTTGTTTTTGGTACATTTGGCAAAGTCTTTTAGGATATTATCCTCAATAAGGATTTTGCAGATGAGTACCTTGGAATCATTCTTGGAAAGGATGTTGTTGTGGATGGCAATAGTGACATGGACAAGCCAAGAAGAACATTGAACTTGAATTATTTGGTCAAGTTATATTTTAAGTTCAGCTTGAGCAAAAGCCAAGACAAGTACAAGTGAGGGCACTGCAAACATCAATTGGATCGAGTTTGGAAAAATGAAGGAAATGTACCTTCAAATGCTGAACAATTGAAAGTAAAATTTTGTAGATCAAAAGTTTTTCAGTGGGAAGAGTGATCAGGAGATCAAAATTTGCCAAAAAAATCAAGTGTTAGAATATTTATAAGCTTAGCTTTAGATCGAAGAGCTCATTATTCTCAATCCAATGGTGCGAACGACACTCAAATCCGAACTCGTACGCAGAAGTTAGAGCAAGTCAAAGTTCAGAGTTGACTTAGTGACATGGCAAGATTGGATGACATGGCAAAGGTCCTAGCCAATCAGGAGGCGCCAAGTGTCACTCTACCGTTGGTCCCACAAATCAGCGCATCGCATAACTAAGGCAATTTTCGACCAAACGGGATGCAAAAAGAGGCGAGATAGTCATTTTTGGGCATTTTGAACTAATTAGAACAAGTTTCAGGATCAAAGGAGCACTTCTAGATATGATTTTTGCAAAGTGAAGCCTATGGGTGCTCTGGTCAACTAGAGTGTTGATTCAGTTTATGGAGGAGTATGAAGATGGAGATGACCTTGTAGGGATCTTCCAACCTCCATGTGCTTTCTGCAACGTCCATTACAATAGCGTTGTAGCTTTATTTCTTCTTAACTCTATATGTGTTTGGAGAGAGAGGCTTGTTTAAGTACTTCAAGTGGATTGTAGTATTTCTTATGCTCTTGGAAGTTGGAGTATGGGGTCTTGATTTGAAAGCCCTTAGCTTGTTGATTGTTTCATGACTAACTGTAGGTTTCAATGTGCTTAGAGTGAGAGTTCTTTGCAGAAGAATGTTTCCTTAAAGGGGAAACTAACCACTCTTTTTGTCGGCACACTTATGTACTCCTATTACTGAATAATTTTGAGCATAATGAGAAAGGGTCATGCCTTTAGAGCTGATCCAAGGAGATGTAGCCCAAGAGGGGTGAACTCCTTTATCAATGGCTGGTGTGTTACTGTTTGATGCATGCTTCCATTCAGTGTTTTGGTTTCATGTTTTAAGTTTTCTTCATCAAACTAACTTAAGTAAACACACATAAAATTCATGTTTTTACTTTCTATTTTGGAGTACAACCTCAAGCACATTTTTATATTTTGAATGGGGAATTAGCACATCATTACTAATCTGCTCCATTTCAGATCATGCAGGGGCATTAACAGGAGAAACTTGGCATGTATTAGAAAATATGCAAATAAAATATTAATCTTGAGCTTTACTCTTGTAAGAATTATTGGCCTACCAATTTTTTGGCAATCTTGTGATTTTATTTTCTTCAATTGGCATTGGCAGGGACCTGCTACTTTGTAGCTCCCCTTATTTTTATTATGATTTCTCATGTATTGAGATGATCTAGAAGGTAAGGAAAATGAATCCTTAATTTTGTTGCTTTAAGGTAACGAGAGTAATCCTTAAGGTAAGGATAATTAATGTTGTTGGCTTTGACCCTTGATCATTTGGAATAAATGTCATTTCCCACCTAGTCCAGGTCAATTCATTATTTTTTTTATTAAAAAAAATCCATGTAACAGGAATATAACATTATGAAACAAGTGCTACATAGTAGCTAGTCTATGTCGCTTGGTTTAAATATAGGTAATACATTTAATATAATGGAAAACCTTGTGTTGCAAGTTTGATTCAATAATGTCACAAAGACACCTACATTGATTTTAGTATGTAATAGTGAATAGAAAACAAATTTATATGTTATTTTAATTTTTGGATTAATCCTTTTTTTCGCCTGAAAAGAATCAAGATGTTTAAAAAAACAATATCAAAGTGTTAGAAAAAAAGGTTAATATATAAGTCATATAAAGAAGTATGTGAAGTAAAATTTAATATTTTTATTTTTCTCATATACATTTTTTTATGTGTATAAACAAAGGGAATAAAGCCTAATTTACATGCATATGGTCCAAAATCCCTCAGTTAAACTAAATTTTATTAATAAATATATTGTCATGTAAAGATAATTTAACATATAAATAATTTAAATTTGTGTTTTAATAAATAATATTTATTATCCATGTCATTTTCAATATGTTATTATAATCATAAAGTAAAATATAATATAAATTTTGCTTGAGATTAGCAAATCATTTAATTTTAAAATTTTATGAAAATCTGAATTATATTTAAAATTGATAAATATTATATAAATTCAATTTTAATTTTAAATTAATATAAATAATGGTTAATCTAAACTAAGAAGAATTGAAATCAATCCATCACTATAATACCCCACCCTTGTCAAAAACCAGTGATAAAATAAAACAAAAATGCACTTGGAAATTAAAAAGCACAATCTCTCTTAGCTACAATATACTAGATGATTTTTAAAAATGGGTATCACAAAATGTATCTTAAAAATTAAACATATCTTAGAACTTAACTAACTCTCATTTAAATAGGAACAAACAGATTAAACTAACAACACAGACAAACCTCTCCAAAATGCACTTTATTTTTACATGTATTTAAGAATTTCAAAGATTGATTTTTTTTAAATTTTTTCCAATTTTTCCCATTTAAAATGTTCTTTAATTCTTTATATAACTTTTTTTTTTCACTTCAATTTAAAATGTTCCTTAATTCTCTATATAACATTTTTTTCTTTCACATCAATTAAAAATGATGGTTAAAATGTTTTTTAATTCTTTATATAACATTTTTTTCTTTCACTTCAATTTAAAATGTTCCTTAATTCTCTATATAACATTTTTTTCTTTCACATCAATTAAAAATGATTGTTAATATGTTTATATTTTGATAAGCTATTTTTAACTTATTTTGTTTTCAAATTACTAAATAATATATAATTTAAATTTCACATCAAATTGATTTATCATAATTTTTTGGATTTGATTTGATAGTTAAAATTATGAACATGATATTAACTTTGTCTACATTATTCTAATCTCTTAACTAATTTCTTGATATTAACTTTGTCGACATTATTCTAATATCCTAACTAATTTCTGATTACCGATTCACTATGGGTGGAAACTCTCACTTCGTCCACATTATTCTAATCTCTTAACTAATTTCCGATTACCGATTCACCATGGGTGGAAACTCTTTTCTCGTTCCACATTATTCTAATCTCTTAACTAATTTCAGATTACCGATTCACCATGGGTGAAAACTCTTTGTTCGTTTGTTAGAGATATAAATTAAAAATATTTATAACTTTAACCCAAAAAAACATTTTGCATTTACTTTTAAGAAAAGGAAAAGGGTACTTGGTCAAAATATTTTAGATCATTACTTGTGGGTCTTGAAAGTGCCAAAGCATTTTGGAAAAGTTCTTCTAAGTAAGAAAGTACTCTGGCATCTTAGATAACTCTGTTGAGAGTTCGCTTAACCAACTGACAGATCGCTTAATGCAATTAAGCGGTATATTCTAGTCATATCTTTCGTCGAGATCTGGACATTAATTTTTTCCAGAGCGTGTCAACAAAATATGTACCAATGTGGTGAATTTTTTACACAACTTGTCTAGCTATGTTACTGTTTCCTTAAAAGGACAATGCCTTTTAATTATAAAGCCTAAAGACTCCTCACGACGAAATTCTTGTTGTTTCCAGTATACTTCGTATTCCTTGCTAATGCGTTTATAGCCTAAAATTTTGAACCTTTTCTAGAGAAATGTTATCAATAGCGTACTAACCAATCAAGAGTATAATATGACGGAGTTGTCTTTAGTGCGACTTTTTGGAAGCTTTTATAGTGGGTTTTTCTGGTCAAATTTCTCTAAAATCCGGCAGGAATTTATTGAAATAACAAGCTTGATGGGTAATCCTCTGCAATCGAAGTGCTCTAGGGGTTTTCCAGGGTGCTAAATCCATATATACAGTCAAAAAACTTGTTTAAATCAAAATTTCACCTCAAAATTTTCGACTGGATTACGACACTGGAAAGTCCAAAAAGTAGCTCTAAAGACAACTCCTAATATGACAGCCAAGTTATCACTGCATTAAATATATATGACAAATTCCAAAGCAATGAACAATAAGATGTTCAATTTGGTAACTAATCAAATTGAACTTACATAAATTAAATTATTTTTATAAAATAATAAATTTTAATTTTCAATGTTAAACTATAGTAATATTGCATTAGATTTTTGGTCAAAACCAAATTAATATGGTTTGACAAAAAACCCAATGCAATATCTACTACTTGCAGTAGAGATAATAAAGATATATACAATCAAATAATGATTAAAAGCTTTACAAATATTCTAAAAAATTGGTAATATTCTAAAAAAATGTTACATAGTATTTGTAAATCGTTTTATTGGTAATAAAGATAAAAGATTATATTATTTGGTAAATTATTATTAAGTAAATATTCATATCATGAGTGTTAAAATGTGTTTTTTTTTTCATTTTAATATAAAGAAACTATATAAGTTTTTTCATATTTTATATATAGAGTTAATATGTAATATTTAAAATAATTTTGTTGTATAAAAAATATGTCTAATTTTTTCATTCTTACATGAAATTGACATATGATATAAAAATATATTAATATTAAAATAACATGTCAATGTGAATAAAAATAAAATGTTTCAAAATTCCTTATAAGTAAAATGGTCATATCAACCCTATATATATATAAAAGGAGAGCGAATAATTGAAGGTTAACTAGCGTAGATTCATTTTAACTTTGGATCTACCAAGTCAAGCTTTGAGAGGGATCATCTTTTTTATAATGCAAGTCTCTTTTTTAGTATAGAAAGAACTTGAGGAAATGTTTGCACCTCGAAAGATTTAATTCCTCTAAACACTTGATAAATGCGGAGTTAAGATGAATCTATGTTGGTTCTCAATAATATTATTTGTATTATATAAATTTCACATCTTTATATAGAGAAATAAGAATATATATATATATACACACACATGACGTTTTTTCTTTTGCATGTTTTATAATTTTTTATAATTTGTTTTTTTAATGTGATATGCATAACATTATACATTAAAAAATAATTTATTATAATATCCCTCGAGAATTTTTACCCTTAGGTTATGAGAACATAAGATAAAATATAGTAATTTAACAGTAGTCTTACACTTTAGGTAGAGATAGTATGATTATACAACGATGCAAACAATAATAGATTTCACCATACATCAATTAGTTTACATATATCTCAATGTACAACTACTATTAGGACTGTTATAGCACAAAAGTTGTTATTCTAATGTAAAATTGCTCAATTCTATATCTAGAGTAAACAATATCCAATAAAAAGTATTGAACCCACAATAATTTTAACCAACTTACAAGATAATATTCGTTACTCAACAACTTGATCCTGGTGTACAAGAGTCCTGCTACCTAATGATGCCCTAACTGGGTTAGGCGTCTTGTTATTAACCCAATCCTGCTCCCTAGGCTCGTTTAGTCCACTGCATTATCCAAAAGACTTTGGGAGTATATGCTGTAGCTTTCCCCAGACCTCCTGCAACCTAATTTGTCACCAAAAATATTGTTCTTCGCAGGTTATTTGCCTCGGGAAAGGTTCATAACTACCCTACTTCCCTTAAACAACCTCAAGAAGGGGTGCAGTGATATGTCACTACCCTAAACAACCTCAGGGGGGTTTAATATACTATTCCACTACCCCAAACAATTTCAGAAGGGTAAGTTGACCACATATAATACCTTAGAGGCCTTAGTTGTCCCTTATGTGTTGTTGCTTGACGTTTTTCCTCAAGAAAAATTGGTGGATGAAGGATTTACACAATATGTTTCTTTACCAATCGAATAATAGAAAACTCTCCTTTTTCTTACCAGATAACCAAATTAAGGATTTCCCTTTTGAGAAAGTATGCTAGATAAACGAGAAGGAGAGAAGGCTAACTAGGGTGGAATCTTTCACCATTAAAATCAGTTAGAAAGAAAAGGGATCTTAAAACCCTCAGAGCCTTAGCTCATAAAAAGAAAATCAAATTCAACCTTGATGTTAGAATGATTTCTCCTCTCTCTTATCTATGGACTCCTTATGGGGTCTCTTCTCCTTATTTTTATATAAGGGGTTACAAGTTTATCCCCTATTTTTGGATTTTTTATCTAGTTACCCAAACTTATCCAATGTTGCCCCTGAAACATCAAATAGTGGGTTTCCTCCTTTATCATCGATTATAGCCTATGGGGTTGTAGAGGATATTCCATCTTCCTCAGGCTAATTAATTGGAAGATGATATTACAATATCCCCTTTCCAATTTTGGTTTCCCTCAAGAAATTGAAGGATTTGGGTGCTGCAGAATTTGTTCCCCATCCCATATTGTGTCGTCTTTAGGTAGGTCTTTCCGTCTAATAAGATATTCTGAGATCATTTTGCCTCTCATTCTCCTTTATCGAATTTCCATGATTGCTTCCAGAATTAGTTCTAACTATCCTTCTTCGTCCAAAGAGGGTATCTCTATGGAAGTGGTGACCTTCTTGAGTTTTTAAAATGCTTCATCTGACTCTTTTTTCCATCTGAAAGCCCCTTTCTTTGTCATATATGTCAGTGGATTCTTGAAGTTCTAAAAGAGGCATGTGTTCATGGGGAGAATCCATTAGAGAGATACCATTATGGATTTTATCTTACTTTTATTAAGATATTGGATTTCAATTCGACAATGATGAGAGATGACAGGGCTCCAATAAAGGAGGCGAGCCAGGAGTCTGTTGCTTAGTAAGATGTATTGAAGAAATGTATTACCTCCTCAAGATCCAAGCTGACACATGCAAAAGAGATGCCTCTGACTAAGTCCTTGGCGAAATCACCTGACAAACAATTCCAACAAATAGATCTCCTGACATAGCAGAGTGAGTTTTCAGAGAAGGGTCATTTTATTAAAAGATCACAGAGGTAAGTGTATAAAACAAAGGAAGGGGGAATTCAAAGTGGTGGTGGGATATGATATTGGCATGGAGAAAATATTGATGTTTTGTGAGAATTGTCTGGTAGGAAAGTTTACGAGGAAGAAGGTATCAAAACAAGGATTAGAGAAGTGGGTGAAAGAGCATTGGGGGAAGAGCTTGGGTTATATTCCTTAAGTGTGAATTTTATTGAAGGGATGGAATAGTGTGGTTTTTAACAGTAAATCAGATGCAGACTTTGTGAAGAACAAGGCGTGGTTCTAGGATTCGTCAATTTGCATGCTTAAAAGTTGGCACCTAGCCTTTAACCCTAAGATCGAACCATTTGTTGTTCAACATATTTGGGCTCATTTTCCTAGTTTGCCCGAACTACTGTGGACTAGAGATTATATGGAAAGGGTGGGGTGAATTATTGGGAAACTCCTTTACTTTGATGAGAATGTGTTCATGTGTGTTGGAGTTACTGATATGAGGATGACGAGGATGCTCATTAAAGTGGACGTCAACAAAGGCTCGACTGCCGAAATAGAGTTAACTTAGGGATAAAGGGTTTTCATACAACCCTCTGACTATCTGGGAATCCCCTTCATATGTTCTTTGTGTCGTGTGGTATGGCATTTAAGACATACTTGTTCATTATTTATTTCAACAGTTTCAAGAAAGTAGAGGGTGAGGTCTGAGTCGAGTCGTAGATACTTTTAGATCAATCAAGACTCAACAACAATATTAATTCAAGAGGATGCCACTTCAGTGTTAGGAGGATTAGAGAAGAAAGTATCAACACATGAAGTTACCCAAGAAGAAGGTGGTTCACATCAAAAAATCAAGGAGAAGTTTGAGCAAGGAAAAGAGTTAGACATTTCCTCTGACTCCTTTGTTGCAGTAAAAGAGACTCTCGCGGAAGTTTAGTTAATTAGTTTTTCATTTGCTTCATTTAGTGTTTCTCAGGATGGAAAGTGTTGGAGAATCTAGTAGGGCTGATATTTAAACAATTCTCCTTAACCTTGATAAAAGCTTGTGAACTTATATTATCTTCTTATTATTATTTTTTTAGATTATTTTCATCAAAGAACTATCAAGAGCATAAAATATAAAGACAATGGACACATATATGGGCTACAAGCCAAGAAAAAACCCCTCAAAGGGTAAAACCCAAAATAACTTATTATCTTCTTATAAAATCAATTTAAATGAGGCATCCAAGACCCAAAACTCTAGACCAAGACCTCCTCCAAGCACCAATTCAACCCTCAAAGGAATCCTTCCTTAATCAAGTTAAAGTATTCAAAGCCAACAATAATTAACCCTTCTTCAACCTACTCCTAATCACAGCTTCAGACCTTACTTCATACCTTCAATTCTTTGCCTTACAATAGCTGCAGAAACCCTAAAATTTTCGTACATCTGGATAGAAATAGGTAGAATTCGGTTCTCCTTCCTTTGCTTGCTCTTTTATCCTTGCCTTCTAGTTCTTTCACTCTTCTTGTCTTGCTTCTCTTGCTAGATGATCGAATTGCAGAAGTGTGTCTTCAAAAGAGTCGAATCTCTTTCTATATATATGCTTTTCAAGTGGTTGAATAACCCTCTCTAGGACGACGTTTCACAATTAGGGCCAACTTGTGCTTGGAGAGTTATTTTGACTTTTTAGAATAAAAAATAAATTATTTTACAATATACAACTTGCCAAAAAGGATCTTATATACATGAAAATTACTCTCATGACTCATGACAATTATTCTTATGACAAGAAAAATGCTAGAAGCATGAACAATCAAAAGAATCATGAAACCCATGCTTGAAAATAATATTTTTTCTTTCTTATTTTGCTTGTTACATAATATATACATAATGACATGAGTACAATGACAATTATGAATACTGAAACTAGTTACATTTTCCAACAAAAGGGGGTTACCGATTTGTCTTCAATTGAGTCTCCCCTTGGGGGTGGAAAAAAATTTCTAGATTTACCAAGCCTTTCAATAGGACCCCCTTTGGTGTTAAACCCTCTCCCTATGCCATCGTTGTAGTCAACTCAACAACTTACAGGTTATGCTAGAGTAGGTGGTGGTGGTAGCACTGTCGCGATGATCGCCTTGGACTTGTTACCACTCAAACTAACAGGGGTCCTAAAGGGGGATCCTGGAGGGACAATTCCTAGGTCAAGGGAAACAATGGAGCAATATCCCACCGTCATCTCAGCTAAAGCTCCCTACTCTTTATGGAATTTCATTGATAGGAGGATACATGATACATGGAAAGTCACTTGTGAACAATAAGTCAACAAATGGATGTAAAGTGACCTTAATGATCCTTTTCGTATAAGGAGGTTAAGAGTGGAACTCGCTTGCTCTGAAAGAAATGTACAGATCTTTTTAGGATAAGGAGGTGAGGTTTTAAGGGTTAGGTTAGAGGAATATGCCTTGTAAAGGAGTTTCCTAATCCCTAAAATCCTTATTGAACTTGATATCCCAAGTGGTTCTAGAAGACTTGAATTTTCAAAGGTATGAGACCACATGGGACCAAGTGGACCCATCCTAGGTGTAGGAGAGGGAGTTTAGCAATCAATGATGATCTTAACCCAAACAAGGAAGGGTAAAAGATCAAAACAAGAATTTCCACTTAAAGGTGTTAAATTAATCAAATGAGGTGCTAGCTTAGGGAACACCAGGGAAAAGTTTGATCTTAGAGTTAGGGCTTGGGATATCTCACAACCCCACCATAGGAATGGCTTAAAATTTGTAGGGTACCTTAAGGACATACCATGGTGTAGAGGATAGAAGATAAAACTTTTTCTATGGGTATTTTTTTGGGAACATGATGGCCTAGGTGACCAACTTGGCTAGACGTAGAAGAGCAAGGGAAAGGTGAAGAAAAATAGTTCTTTGAGTGACCACCTATTAGTAGAGCAGTTCCTAATCCCTTGCGGAGGATGGAGTCTAGTAGAATGATGAGAAAGGACTTCGTTTCTCAGTCAAGGAGGCCTTAAGGACTACTTCGATTGGCCTTTAGGGAAAGAAGAAGTGACCTCATGGCTCTTATACTTCGCTTTGCAAAAAGAGATGGATTAATGTTAGAATTATCCCTAGGAGATTTCATTCAACATACATGGCCCATATATCGAGAGATGTTATATAGAAAAAATGATTCCACAATTTTGCAATTATGCAATGCAACAATTAGCCCTAGTATAGTGAAAATCCCATTCAATGCATATGACAAAGTCAAAAAAGAATAGCATTAAATGTGTGTACCTACATGTAAGAGATTATATTCAACCATCAACAATTTGACAATAAAGAAGCTCCAAGATAAGATAATCCAATTCAAACATCAAAATTCATCCATCCTCCAATTCATCCTGCAAGAAAAAAAGTGAAAAATTCTCAAGGGAGAAGTATGATCCAATCTAAAGTGATGATACAAAGGAATTCATGTTTATCCTATTTATACACTCATTAGGAGTTCAAATTACTTAACTTGAGCCTACATTATCCCATCAACTAAAATAATGTGCAAATAATTATCTATTGGTGATAAGCCCACCAAACTAGCTCGTAAATAAAATAATAAGCCTCCAAGAGGTCAAATAACCCATAATGCATGCTGTTGGGCTATCTAAGAGGCCTGATGAAGTCCATAAGTGCCAAAATGATGATTTGGACTTCCAAAAGTAATGGACAAGGGGTTGATCCCTTGTTCTCCACATAATAAACATGTGGTGCTCCTAGTGGCTATGAAGGCACACAAGTGACCTCATGGTCTCCAAGTAAGTCAAAGATGCATGTAGACCATCTATAAGGGCTTAGACAATGGTGTAAATGATGCCACATCAAAATACAATTTCGAGGTCATCTACCTAGTGCATGGTACATTTGTGGGGTTGGTTGGGCAAAGGTGAACCACGTGCATCTTCCTTGTCCAATAGGTGAATATCAAGCAATATTTGAACATATCTCGAGACCTATGGAGTGATTTCTACTGCTGTGGAGGCCCATGGATCTCAACACACACCCTTCATGTGACAGTGTAGCACTCTGGAGGGTTAGGACCCCGTATAGGGAGACCAAACCCAAGATGGAAACCACCTGCAATCCTACATAAGATCCAATGTGTCCCCTAGCCTTCCAATACAACAAGTCATCAAAGAAATTAGGTAAAAGAGCTTACAAACCATGGATCACAAGTGGTGACTTCATAATGGTCTGCCCTTCCATAATGGGCTTTGGTAGGTGCTAATGTCTCCAAGTTCCAAATGGGGTTAACCAAGTATCCCATTAGGTGGTTTCTACTTCTAAAGGGGATAATATGTCCAAGGTACATCCTTTAAAAGGTGGCGGCATGCGATAAAGAGATGGATGGAGTAGGTAGTGAAAAGGGGCAACCCTGGGCCGTAGGTTGGGGTACAACGGTATCTAGTAAAATGGAAGCCCACACTTGGGTATATAATGTAAAGGAGGTAGCAATCATGGTACATGAGGTTCCCTAACCATGATTTTTCCACCCTTCTTTATATTCCTTTTGCCATTTTATGATTTTTCTTTAATTAACTGCTCGACCCTCAAGGTGTAAGAGCATGATGTGTGAGATATAGTAGTGGATACCCCCCTTTAAGGTAGGGCGGTTTATTTCCCACTAGGGGTCAAGATATCATGGGTTCTTATATGATGAAGGAGGCTCATAGAGCCTATAGGAACCAATGTGATGGCCATGATAATGGGGTAGAGATCATGTATTGGATTTTTCCCACATGCTAAATGTGTTTGTCCACACCAGCTTTTGCATTTTGTTGTACATTTTGTTAGCGCTTGGAATTCACCTAGGCTGAGATAGACAAACTCTCAAGGCTACATCAAACCATTTCACCTCGTAGCTAGCCCTACGAGGTATGAGAAGGCTCTCTCGGGTCAGATTCGGTAGATCTTTCAATATGATAAGCTGACCAATTAGGATCAAAGATATTAGGGTAGTAAATTGATAAGGGGGGTTGATTTAAAGATTTTTGGGTTTTTGGTGGCAATTGGAGGGAGTGCAATTCAGGGTGCGGGGATTGAGCACAGTTTTTGCAGGGGGATCTTTGGGGCAAGGTAGGAGTGAGCGCTGATGCCTTAATCTGAGATGGATGATCAGGGATGATAGAGAAAGAGCTAAAGAGGGCAAACAACCATTTGAATCCTCTCTAGATAGCAGAAAACATAAATTTTGAACAAACTAAAAAGCTGAGCATGTCAAAGCATGTATTCAAACTTTACCACTTCATCTGTCCAAATAGAAGCAAAAGAGAGATGTAGAATACATAAACAAACTTACAAGAACATGTAGAGAACACACCATCAACACTACAATCCACAAGAATCCACAAGGATGTCTGCAAAACCCTGGCCTTCTTCCTCTTTAAATTGCAAAGATAGATGTACAATATACAATGAAACTTTCTCCCCAAGAGTCCAACCTTCCAACCTCTCAAAATGACTAAGAAAACACATAATATAGGCAAGCTAACCTCTTCCCTTGCCTCTAGGGGTCGAGCTCATCCTTCTAGGAGCAGTTTGAACTAATTCCAAACTAAACACTAGATAATAGGCAGCTCAACAACTTGCCTCTATTACTTAGCTAACTGATTCATGCATTAATTATTCACTTTTTACATCAAGGAAGCTTATAGAAGGGTAAAGAGAGATCAAATCTATCAAAGTGCCATGAAAATATTACGTTTATCCATCATCTACAAGTAAAAATGGTCAACCATAGTCAAAACAGTGTTTTTTGACAAAAAAGGTCAATTCTGGCAAAGCTGGCTCGAATGGTCGCGCCCCGTGTTCAAATGGTCGCGCCCCTTTGCAGCAACATTTGAGTGGGTTCCACTGGTCCAAATCAGGTGCAAGATGGCTCATTGGAAAGCCTCGTCTGTCTACTTTCCATCGCAGGTGGAATTTCTGAATTTGGAGTTGTTTTGCCCCCTCAAAAACCATTTCTCCCAAGGTCACTCTCTGCAACTCAAAAAGTGGGCAGAAAGTCATTTTGTTTAATGTATTTTGAGCTTTTGGAGGCTCAAATCTCAAAATCAGGCTTCTCCCAGGTATTAGTAATTTTTCTCTTTGCATGCCCTTTCCAAAAATGCCAAGTTTTCAAATTTCTTAGCAGTCCTCCAAAATGGTCTCACTCGGGATGAGACCATTCCACGGGAAAAACCTGTAAAATGCACAAAAAATTCACAAATGACAAAATTTTCTCCAAATTTCTTGAAATTTGGGCTGGGAGTCCCCAATCAAGTACCATGCCCAGTCAAAGAAGCTTTGGCCAAAATTTGGAGTGGATCGGGCGTTTTCCTTCGTTTTTGTGCTTTGGCCAACCGTCCTTGGAGCACCTTCGTTCTCGCCGGTATTTTTGACATTTCTTTAAAACTATGACACATGTGCAAAACATGAAGGAGGTTCTTCTTCTTTGGCAGGTTTTGGACAAAAACCTCTCTCAGTTTCCCAAAATTCATCTTTGATTTCTCTAGAACATTATTTGAGTGTGACTTGTCCCGATGTGTGAAACAAGGAATTCTGTCGAAATGAAGCGAGATGAAGGGGATAGGGGGCTTCTAAATTCTTGGGAAAATTTGTGGGAGTGGGGAGGGATGTTAGGAAGCAGGGGAAAGTGGAATCTTAGAGATTGAGTGAGGGGAAGGGATCCAAAAGGGCAAAACACAGGCCCAAC
>APFE030466140.1:125357-146870 GCA_000404065.3 Pinus taeda
GGAACGCAACAAATTACAGAGATAACCACATACACAAATATGCAGCGGAAATAATACTTCATTTCATTAATGGAAACTACTAAAATATGCTTACAATTAGAAATGGAAATAAACTAGCTAGGGCGATGGTAGCTTATCTCTGAGAAGAGATGTGATGGCTACATGCCTCTGAACTGTGTTACAAAGAGGCTCGAAGGCCTATTTATTGTTGAGAAACAATGAAAAACCCTTCACATTCCAAAACCTAACCCTAGGAGATGAAACGCCAAACTGTGGGCCCCGTTTGGGGGTAAGTTGGTACATCAACTTGCCGGGGTCGTAACTTTAGCATATGATCTCCGTTTGACGCGTACAATAGCTCATTAGAAAGATCTATTCGAGCACTATCATTGTTGGAACGGGCAACATCAGTCCATTGCATGGACCCATGTTGCCCTCGGATTCCCCAAAAAACGTCGTTTAGGGCCTCAAAACGGCTCCGGAAGTTCAGGACTCGAAAACTGCTAAAAATAGTAAGTTGTGCTACAATTAAGGAAACTGAAAATGCTAAGAAAGACAATGGTGGGGTTCCAGGTGGACTTGGCAGGTGGCCACCAATATCCACCTGGATCAAGACTGCTTTTAATCTCCATCAAAATTATGGGGTAACTCTTCCAACTGAGGCAAATGTCTTATCATGAACCTCTTCCTTTTACTGGGAAAATCTTCTTGCTTCTATACTTCCATATTTTGCATACTAGATCTTGACTTCTCTTAGGAAAAAATAATCAAGACATACAGTTCTAAATTGCTCGCTCCCTCTGAACTCATTTATTCTTCTAGTACACATTAGAAAATTCCTTATGCATTGCTTGATTCTTCTAGTTCTTCCATCTACTGCCAATGTTTGGGAAGCCCTAGCCATTGTCCTACAATCCTCTCTAAGAGTATATGTGATCCAAGTGGATATTGGTGGCCACTCGTCAATTCCACTTGGACCCCCACCATTGTTTCTTTCAGTTTTTTCAGTTTCCTTAATTTTAGCACAATTTACTATTTTTAGCAGTTTTTTGGGTCCTAAACTTCCGGAGTTGTTTTGAGGCCCTAAATGACGTTTTTTTGGCAATCTATGGCCAACGATTTTTGATAAAATCGAATTTTCTATCGTAGTCCTCGGAGATATCTTTCCAACAGGGTATCATGCACATCAAATGGAGATAATATGACCAAGTCATGACCCTGGGAAGTTGGCTGTCCAACTAACCCCAATGGGGCCCATAAACTCTTGGTGTTACATCTCCTCGGGTCAGGGTTTTGGTTGTATAGGGTTTGATCTTATTGTTCAATAATAAAAAGGCCCTTGAGCCTCATTGTAACACAGTTCAGAGGCATGTATCCACCACATCTCTTCTCAGAGATAAGCTACCATCGCCAAGCTAGTCTCATTTCCATACTTATTGTAAGCATATTTCATTATTTGATATAAATCAAAGGAAGTGTTATTTTTGCTGCATCTCTGTATTTATGGTTATATCTGTAATTTGTTGCATTCATGTTTAAATTCAGATCAATATGAAATATTGATTACAACCAAGCAAAGGATATATAGGCAAGAGACTAAGTAAAAATGAATAACAATAGCTTTAATCAAAGAGAAAAGTTATAAAATACTTATCTTTTGATAAATTCAACTCCTTCTTAATCTTGTACCTTAAGTAATTTTCACCATCCTTGTTCTCACATCAGCATGATGTCATTTATGTCATTCTGAGGAGCTAAGGCTTATTCTTTCAACAAAAATAAACAGTGATAAGGTGTTGTACCTAGTGTTTTCTTAGTTCAAACTTTTGCTAGGGTTTACACATCCTAGATGTTTCAATATATAAAGTCTTTAAGACCCGCCATCTTTCCGATTTGCAAGTTATCCAAGTATCTTATGTGATTTCTTATTCTTCCAATAACAAACTTTTGATTTAAGAGTCCTTTGTTTGAAGAGTGCAAGGGTTAATGTTCCAACCTCACTTGTCCTCCAATTCTTCCTTCGAGTGCCAATTTTAAAAGTTCTATGAGATGCTTCAAAGAGATATAGGTCATCTCCTTGCACTATATTTTGTTTAGACCTCACACTCCATATATAAGTAGGTTTGTAATACCCTTCTTCCACAAAAATATATTAACTCTTACATGTTTCAAACTTGTCACTATTGTAATCAACTAAATGCAGACTTCTGGTCTATCTTCACATTGAATATATACTTCAGACTTCACTTAGATTGGTCACATCTTTTTAGATACTCAGATTATTGAGGTTTCCATAGATTGATTAGGGCTTCTTACAAATATTGATGGTCTTAAACTAGGTCACCTTCTTCAGAGCGAGTGAGGTCGTATTTATCACAAATGTATCCATAAGAGGTAGGAGGCTTGGACCAAGGAGTTTGGATCATCGTTGAGTACTTGAGCAATGCCACAATAATAAAATAATACCACAGTGATGTATTTCATATTGTTCCATAAATGCAATATGTTAAAACTTGATCACAGAGGCTCGTATATCAATTTGGTTTACTGATCCTTTCAACTTGATCACAAAGACAATTCAGACCATAGGGATGGGTTGATATCATAGACATAGTCAAATGTCTAGCAATAAGAAAATGTCACATCAATCCTCAAGTCAGGCTTATTCAAGTTCTATATCTTCATAATTTCGGATTACTAAGAATATTTCACATAATCACTAAGATGAAGACTTCACATTGTAGAACTCAGATTAATTGCAAACTTTGAAATGGCTCAGATAGTATTCAAACTTCATTTATTGTGGTTATACCCCTTATTTTCCTTTGTAAACACCTCACTTCCCTTCAATAATTCTCATCCTAGACTCATTGTTGAGCTAATTTATTCACACAAATTAACACAAGTATTCTTTATCAATCTGGATTTGTAAAACTTGGGGACAAGTCCACAATATATGGATCATCAGGTCAAGCTTGAAAGACAAATCTTCAAAAACTAAAGAAGGAAAGCTGGAATTAAGTGCATATTACAAATATAAGCCTACATTAACAATTTCCAATTCGCTTTGCAATGAAGGAAAGCTGAAATGCCTCTTAATTTAAGAGGTCCAAATCTTTCTCAACTATTACTTAATGAACATAAATTAGAAACCATGGATTCTCAATAGCTTAAGATGGACAAATCATTAATGAAGGGAGGCTATTAACTTAAGAGACTTTTGGTATTTTCCACCATAATTCATTCACTGTAATGCTATCAATAGAAAACTAAAAATACATAAGAAAAACTGCTTGCATGTAATCAAGGAAAAACCTAGCTTCAATCCACCAATTTAACAGAAGGAGTGCTCAACTTGAACACCTTGTTATTCCATCTTACTAAAGTGATGAACAAACTAAAATTCAATAAAATAAATCATCACACATCAACCATAAACCAATCTGAAGCAAAGAATATAAACAAGTTCTAAGATAACCAGATTATGGAAAATTAAACTAGTCTAACAAAGAAGTGTACTTAGCTTGGAGTGGGGGCCCTCCACCCTTGCTTTGCACACTTGAAGATTGATATCAGAAGCTGAAACTTTAGTCACTCATCCTCATTATTGAACAACAAAATAGTAGTAGAACAGGTCTTCAAATTAGTTTCAAACTCCAAAATGTCTCAGCATAAAATTATACAAAAGTTACATACATAAGCCATCAAAGTCTTGGCTTTAAATAGAAGTTTTGTGAAACAAACTGATCTATAATATTTCTAACAATCATATCTACTCATATTCACCTATCTAAGTTGAACTCATCCAATCCATCCCAAGAAATATGGTCAATCCCATAAAATCTCAAAACTATCTTATTTCCTAGCGATTTTCTGGATGACTAGTCATGGTTGACCAGCCCTGAATGGGTCTAATAAAGCTTGTTCTGACCGAACCAAGTGGAATTGGTTCAGTCCTAGTTCCCAATTTGTCCATCTATGCATCTAACTTGAGCCTAAGTGTCCCGCAAACATGTCATCCACATAGCTATTACGAGAATTTCTGAATCTGTCAAAATTTGCACTTGGAATCAAATTTTCATAAAAACTTTAGAATTTGCAAAATTAAAATTAAATACCTGAATATACATGAAATACATCAAAATGGGATAGATATAGTGGAAAATATATGGATTAAGTAAGTTTCCTCAAGCAAAAATAGACCAAAATCGAGGGCCAACATCTCCCCCTTGCTGATCATCAAGCATGTCCTCATGCTTGCTGCTTCCTTTTTGATCTCCTGACCCCTGCTGTGGATGCAATTCCAGACCTTGATGCTTCTTATTGTGCTGCTTTTATCAAATAGTCCATACATGTATCATGTTCTTCTCTATATAAAGTGGCCTTAACTTTCTTCTTCTCATACTTAGCTTTCCACATGTTCTTCTCTTTGAGCCATTTGAATGTCTGCTTGCAGATTAGATCATTCTTCATTTTTAACCTTCCTATTTCTTCAGTTAACTTTTCATTTTCTTTAACCAACTTAGCATTATTCCTTTTACTTGCTTTGTTTTCTTCTTTCAAATGCTTTTCCAAAATTTTGTTTATTTCTAGTTGGTCTGTTAACTCTCTAATAATTGTAATTCATTTTCAAGCTCTTGTGTGTTTTTCACAAAGGATGTTGTTGCTATATCATCATAGTAGGAATCTTTCTCAAACGCCTCTTTCTCAATGTTATCCTCTGCCTATTTTTCTGTTGAACATGTGTCTACTACCTGTACTTCTTTATCCCTGCTATTTATCTCAACTAGACTCTTGTTCCTAAACCTCCTAGGAATGGACATGATGGATATTTCATTTTCATGCATGACAATATTGTTTTGCTTTTTGGCTCTAGTTTTGGGATAGAAAGGTGAGCTCATCATCCCCCTGGTTTCCTGCTCTACCTTGTTCTGTTCCTCATTGACCTGTTCATTGTACTGGTTTTGGCTCATGAATTCCCTCTAAATCATCCCCTGTGATCTTACTTGATATTCTACCAAGATTTTTATCAACCCCTGGTGATAAATTTGTGCTTCTCTTGGCTTATGTTCATGTTTTAATGACTCTATCATCTTTATGAGGCTTCTAAAGAGGAAATATGGCAGATTAATTTTAACTTCCCCCTTAATGTGTTGTAGGAGTCTGATGTCATACAGATGTGCACCATTGTATCCCCTATCACATGTAAGGAATTTTTGTATAATTAGAACCAGTTCGCCCCATGGTTCATTGAACCACTCCCTGTGTATACCTTTGGTCCTGTTAGAGGTTCCCTTTCTATTCTTTTCAAGGAAGAAAGTCCATGCTTTCTCCTTGAAATGCAAACCCTTATGTTAATTCTCTCCTATCATTGGGAGGTCCAGTGCTTGTGAGAGGAATTCTTGAGTCACGGGAATTATTACATTTCCTACCCTTGTTTGTTCTTGAGTGTAATTGTTTATAGATTCCCTTGTTACTTCTTCACTATGGCCACTAAATCTTTGCAAAAATCCTACAAGACCTGCTTGATATAACTTCTCTATGGTTTTTTTCCTCCATTTTTTCTATTTGGAACTTTGGCTCTATCATTGTTGTCATTGTTTCTGTAAACCATTGAATATAAGCCTCTGTTGTCATTAACTTCATCCTTTGTAATGACAAATAATAAATATTGTTTCATAAAATAAATTTTCAAGTCATAGAAACTTACCTGCGCTGTTCAACAACTTAATTCAATCTATTGTGGTCACTGTTTTTTTCTTTTTGCAGCAACATAGTCTCTGTTTTAATACCATGTTTTGTTCAAACATTCAAACATTTTGCCTCATATATCTTTGTAAAAAAACTATACATTGTTTTGAAATAGAAATACATAAGAAAACAAAATAATCATATCATAATTTTGTGTTTCTTAATGTAATCTCAGAATATTGTTCTTCTGCTCCTTGTATAATTCACCATGCAAACCAAGATTCAATTAACATAATTTTTCACTCACTGTTCTCTGTATAAATCATCATGCAGGCCAAGATTCAATAACTAATCTTCAGCACTGTATATAACCGAGACCCTTCATCCTTTAATGGTCAGTTTATAATGCTATTTCGGTTACATAATCATCATGAAGAAACTTCGCTGTTC
Source organism: Pinus taeda (assembly GCA_000404065.3). NCBI lineage: Eukaryota > Viridiplantae > Streptophyta > Pinopsida > Pinales > Pinaceae > Pinus > Pinus taeda. The sequence continues at coordinate 131,499 of APFE030466140.1, forward strand.
ACTGTTCAATGGTTCGTATAAACCCCTGCACTATTGGTGTAATCAAATGCGTGCAATATAGACCCAAATGCTTAAACTCAAACCTAATACTCTATTTTTATTGTGAATTTTTTATGCATCAAACTGAGATTTGAATAATGATCAAACTGCCTGATCATATGTATAGGTGTAGTTGATTGTTTTTTTCACATAGGCTACGTGTTTCAATCCTATTCAAAGTCCTTAGTTCATGCAACCAATATTATGAACAGACTTCTTCGTGGACAATGCATGAATGTTTATCTCCAGTTATCCCTTAGTTTCATTAATTTCATTGTTTGTACATTTGATTTTTGCATCTATAAACCACTGTTTAACTAAAGTCGTGGCTATTTTTTTGAGCATACCTAGCTGCTTGTAAAAGGATTGTGAATATTGGATTTGTGGACTGCTTAGTTGCGCTCCATATTACCCTTATCTCATTCAATCTCTGTTTTGAACGCCTCAGTTTGTTGACTGGTGGCATAAACAGAGAAATAATCATTTAAATGATAGGCAGTTCTTAACAAAAAGTTCGGCGACTAGGATCCTGACTTTACCTCTACGATCCCCTTCAAAATAGAAGCAAATCAAATCTCATCTTACCTTAAATTTCTCACGAGATTCCAGGCAACCAACTAGTGCTATCTCCGTTGATTTATCCTACTTATCTCTCCATAGCTTCAGCACTCTATTTCTACCCTTACCTCTGCTGTCAAGACGATTTTAACGCTCTCAATCCTCTTGCTACTATTTTCCTGAGCTTTCGAGGGCTATGATGGCAAACAAATAAATTTAGCAATGGCAGAATGGTTCTGAGAGTGCGCAGAGGTTTATTTGTTTGAAAGAGTGGTTTTTCTCTTGATTGTTTTCCAGTTGTTTACCGTGCTTTGACTGATAAGCCGTAAACAACTCCTATTGGACGATGCCAATGTGACTGTACTTTGACTAGTCACCACTTATCGTTTGCATTGATATGTTCTAGGCAGTTTCCATCATTCAAATTCCTTATTCCATCGTTTTGTTACAGTCATGTCTTTCATGCTGGTCGTGGCCGTCCTTCTACATGCCAATGTACCAATCGTGGCTGTCAACACACCATCCTTCGGACTATTGATCGAATTAGTCACTGCCACCTTTGCCTGTACAAGTTTATTAATCTCTGCGTTGGGTTTTCATCATGTCTTTGTTTGCGTTCTCGCCACTACCCACGGCTTCATTACATATATGAACCATATACTTCGAGATCATTTTGATTTAATGGTTTCCATATGCGCATGTTTGTTATAATTATATCCCCATCCCTTTATGTTATGATATCATTGCATGTTTGTTATGATATCATCGCATAATTGGTTACCTATATCATTCCTTTATGCGCATAAGATTTTTGTACTTAGAGCATTTCCCTCTTGTATTTCTTTGCAACATACTTTATAATGCGCATATATTTATTTGTTTACATAATATATCTTATAATTTTAAAATGACCACCTAGGTAATGTTTACAATTATCTCCATGTACTAATGTTTGATTCATTTGTGCAGGTCCCATCTTGTTGCATTCTTGTTAATCCTTTTTTGCTTTGAGGAAAAATACTTAGGGGTATAGGCTTAGGGTTAAGGGGATGAAATGAATATGAAATGAATATAGGATGTCTTTAGGTTATGGAATGTAAGGGTTTATAGGATGGTTATAAATAATATAAGATGAAACTTAGGATAGTGGGTGGAGGTAATGGAAAAGATATACTTCAGGTACTAATTTCAATTTTAACAAAGACTAAAAATTTCTAAAAAAAATGAATTTACAAGAGCAAAATTGTGTACTTACTATACTTGTACTTCCCAGATAATATTGGATGATGTTCTTTAACAATACTGGATGAGGTCTTCTGATCAAATGTCTTAGATAGATTGAAACATAGAGTTTATTTTTGCTTCCTGTTCTACATTCTTCATTGATTTTGGTTCTTGGATTGCTGGTTGTCGTTTAGGTCTCTCTGCAATTGTTTCATAATAACTCAGGTCCCTAATGCTATGCGATGTATACATGCTTTTTATCATTTCAGGTTCATGCAATATATACATGTTGGTTTCTAACATTCTAGGTCCCTAATTGTCATCAATTTCAAAATTATTTTAGGTCTCAACTGACACTGGTTCAAAAATATTTCAAGCCCCAACTGACAATGGTTGCAAAAATATTTTAGGTCCCAACTGTGAACAATACAAGTTCCTTCATCAATTTAGTTGCACAACTAAGTTTCTTGTGCAACCTCCCCCCTTGCTTGTATATTGACTTGTCCCCAAGTCATGCTTCTGTGGAGGATTTTCTGCAAAACAAAGTTGTTATAAAAGTGGAACAAGAAAGTGTGAATTCATACAGTCCAAAACAAGTTGGTTTTCCTCTATGAATTCTTGTTTTCTTGGTGCCAATTTCCTGGTTTTCACTACAAATTGTTTTATTTATTTATTATTTTTAACTTTTAATTTTTTTATTTTTTTTTAATTGTTATTTCTTTATTTGTTTTTTTTTATTCTTCTGGAGTACGGGAAGATAGATGGCTCTGCTGTGCCATTATTTCCAGTTCTGTTTCTTGTATCAGTTGTCTCATGAATTCTTCTTTGTTAATAGGCCTGTTCTAAACTTTGAGCCTATGTCCATTTACCAAAAATGATGTAGACTCCTAGTCAATTGTCTTGATTTAAATAGCTCCATTATCAAAGATTTCCTCTATCTCATATGGCCCTAACCAGTGTGTTGTGAACTTGGCCTTGAAATCTTTGAATTTAGAGTCGAACAGTAATGCTCAATCTCCTTTCCGAAATGTCTTGTTCTTGACTAATCTTTTGTGCCATTTCATTCATTGCGGTTGTACCAATGTTGTGTGTTCTATTGCTTGCTGATGACGTTCATCTAGTTGATTTAATTCCATTATCCGCTGCTGTTGTGCTTCAGACAATTCTAGTCCTAGTTTGGCTACCAATTTATATGTGTGTATCTAAAATTCTATGGGCAGTAAGACTTCTTTTCCATACACTAACTAGTATGGACTAAATCCAATTGTGTTTTTCCTTGTGATTCTGTATGCCCATAGTGCATCCCTTAACTTTTCTGACCAGTCTTTCCTATTCAATTGTACTATTTTGGTCATTATATTTTCTAGGACCTTATTTGTTGCTTCCACTTGTCCGTTTGCCTAAGGATGATACAGGATGGACTTCTAGTGCTCTATCTTATATTTTTCCATAAGTTCCCGAACAAGTTTTGAAGTAAACTGTGCTCCCTGGTCAATTACAATCTGTCTATGCATGCCATATCTTACAAATATTTCCTCAAAGAAGAAGGTGACCACTGTATTTTTTGTTTCCTTTGCAACTGCCTTTGCCTCCACCCATTTAGTTACATAATCTATACATACCAAGATGTACTTCTTACCATTTGATGGTGGATTTATTGGTCCCACAAAATCTAGAGCCCTTTACTCAAATGGTTCTATAAGAACTTGTGGTTTGAGTGGCATCTCATCTGATACTATTGGTCTCCCTACTCGTTGGCAACTGTCACACGCTTCACATAAGCCTTGGAATCTTTGAAGATCTTTGGCCAGTAGTAGCCCAATTGCAGCACCTTATAGGTTGTTCATTTGTCTGCGAAGTGACTACCACACGGTTCATCATGACATGCTTTCAAGATTTCTAATTTCTCATCTTCTCTCACACATTTTCTTATTATTAAATTTGAACCAGTATAAAACAGATCGCCATTTACCCAACTATATCTAGAGCTTTCTTTAATGATTTTTCGTTTTGTTTCTTTGAAAACTGTGTTGGAAATTTTCCAGAAGATAGATAGTTTGCTATGTCTACAAACCATGGTGTTTTTACTACTATTACAAACAAATGTTCATCTGGAAAGTTATCTGCAATTGGATTTGGATCATTGGGTGAATGTAATCGTGAAAGAAAGTTAGCCACTTGATTGTCTTTCCTTGGTCGATCTTGAATTGTAATGCTAAATTGTTGCATTAACAATAACCATCTTGTTATTCTCCCATTTGTGATTGATTTATTCATTAAGTATTTGATTGCTGAATGGTCTGTGTGAATGAACACTTGGTATCCCGTTATGTAATGCTGGAATTTATTTACTGCATGTACTACAGCTAACATTTCTTTTTCTATGATTGTATAGTTCAATTCTGCAACTGTTAAGTTCTTGCATATGTAGTATATTGCATAATTGAATAGGTTTTCTTTCTGTCCAAGCGATGCACCTATAGCAGTATCGGATGCATAAGTTGAAATATGAAATGGCAGAGACCAGTTTGGTCCACGAAGAATGGGTGCAATTGATAGTTTTTCTTTCAATATTTGAAATGCATTTTGACAATGACTTTTCCATTAGAATTCAACATCTTTTGCTAATAACTTGAATAGAGGTTGGGCTATTTTACTAAAGTTTTCTATGAATCGTCTATAGTAGCCTGCATAACCCAGGAAACTCCTTACCTCTTTTTGTGTTGTAGGTGGCATTAAATTCACAATGACTTGTATTTTAGCTGGATCCACCTTAATTCCTGAGGCAGAAATATGGTGTCCCAAAACTATGTCTTCCGTCATCATCATATAGTATTTTTCATTACTCAAGGACAAATTTGTTTCTATGCATCGCTTCAAAACTTTCTCAAGATTGTTTAAGCAATCGTCATATGTGTTTCCATATACCGTGAAGTCATCCATGTAGACTTCTACACATTCATGGATTAGATCAACAAATATTGCAAGCACTACTCTTTGGAAAGTTGCAGGTGCATTACATAATCCGAACGGTAGGACATTATATGCATTGGTTCCCCATGGGCAGGTGAATGTTGTTTTGTATTGGTCTTCTATTGCTATTCTATTCTGATTATACCCACTAAACCCATGTAGGAAGGGGAAAAAATTCTTTTCGGCCAATGAGTCTAGAACCTGGTCAATGAATGGTAGCGGAAAATGATCTTTTAATGTTGCTTTGTTTAATTCCCAGTAATCTACACATATCCTCCACTTTCCGTTTTTCTTTGGTACAACTACCAATGGAGAAACCCATTGACTGTCTGAAATATGATAGATGAACCCAACTTTAAGCAATTTCTGCAGTTCTTCCTTCACTATTTCTTTCATCATGGGATTCATTCGTCTTTGAGGTTGCCTTACTGGTTTAATCTGATCATCTGTATAGATGTGGTGGATACATGTATTAGGATGAATTCCTTGCATGTCTGTATAATCCCAGGCAAAAGCTTTTGAATATTTTTGTAATAATGCAATTACCTCTTGTTCTTGTGACAATTGCAAATGGTTTCCAATGTTCAAATGTTTTCTAGAATATATCTCAATTGTTTTTGTTGTTGAATTGGTAATTGTGTTTACAGGAAAAATGTTTGTAAAAGCGCTTCGCAAGGATTGAATTGTACAAGTTTCCTGAAAACCTTGATTCAAAAGATTACTTGCAGCTTCACATTGAATCTCTCTAAGCTGCTCTGAAATATTTGGTTCTGAGATGAAAAGATCCATTAAATCCTCATTCTCTTCTTCTTCTCTAAGGTCAAAAACTTGATTTATACTTAGAACTGATTTAGTTTGTTGTTGTTCTTGGGCTTCAAGCATTGATTCTAAAGAAGGTGATTGTGTAGGTGAATAAAGTGTAATGTGTTTCCGTTCATCTCTATCTGGGAAAATAATCATACTTCCAGATCTGCATCCTATAAAGGCATCAACCGTGGCTAACCATGGTCTGCCTAAGATTAGAGGATGTTCTCCCAAATTTGTTTTTGGCTGCAAGATGAGGAAGTCAACATGATACTCCCATGAATCCAAAGACACTATAATATCTTCGAGTATTCCTTCTGGTACAACTTTAGATATGTATGCTAACTCTAGAATTGTAGAAGTTGATATAATGTTGTTTAAATGCAGATATTTCATTGTCTCCATAGTCATTACATTTATAGCAGCTCCCAAATCTATTAATGTGTTTGGAACTGAGAAATTATTTATTGAAATAGTAACCATAAGGATACCAAGATCAATATATTTTTCTACGCTGTTTGTGTTGACATGAGGTTTGTTAATTTGCTAATGACTTGGATTGTAGTAGGATCCTTCTTCTTTTTACCAGTTTTCTTAATGCATTATTCCTTTATTGTTTTAGCATATATTGGTATCTTTTTTATTGCTTTCAATAAAGGAATTTTTACATAAGAATTTTTCAATTCATCCAAAATATCAAATTCAGGAAGGTTCATTTCAATTTGTTGCTCTACTAACCTCTTAGGATAAGGTGGTGTTTGAGTTATAACAGTTTTTCATTTTTGAATTTGTTTTTCGGATTGTGCTGTTTCAGGTTGTTCTCCTTGATCAATTGGCTCTTCTATGATCGGAGGAGAATCCTTTGTAAGCACCCTTCCAGACCTTAAATGGACATCATTTATGGGAATAATAGAATATGTTGGAAAATATGTTGCTTCTTCTACATTGTATGCAAGTTTATCCATCTTATTGTTTGGATTTGCCACTGGTTGGGCTAGTAATTGAGTTGGTCTGGGCTGGTTCGAAGGTAGTTGTAGTTGTTGTGGTTGTGTTAGTAGTGGTGTAGAATTCTATTTCGGAAATGGCATGGATAATGGATATGCAGAATTTTGTTGCGGAAATGGCATGGATTGTGGATATTGTTGGTATGGAAATGGCTGTTGATATTGTTGCTGGTATTGTTGTTGGTATTGTTGAGGTGGCTGGTTTCCATAACCATATCCTTTCCAACCTTGTGCAGGTTGGTTTGGATATTGTTGTGGAGGCCAAGCTTGCCATGGCATTGGAGTATTTCAAGAATTTTGAGGAGGATATGGATAGTTTTGTTGAGGAAACTGTTGCAGATTTTGTTGAGGAATCCTTGGTTGCCAAGGTCTTCTTGGTGCCACATAATAGAAACCTTCTGTTCCTTGCACTTCTTCCATTGGATTCATTTGCAATTATTTCAACCTTAAACAATTTTCCGTTGAATGATTTTTTGTACAAAGACCACATACTTGAATACTATGCAAAGGACATTCTCTTAATGGATGTTTCTTTCTACATTTGGAGCAAAGATTGCTAAAGCTTGTTCTTGTTCTTCTTTCTTCTTATTTTCTTTTAGAACATCTACCTGAGTTCCTAATGTACTTAGGAGATCAATTTTGAAGTTTTCTAACAAGCTTCCTATCTCTGCTCTTATTACTCGTGTTGCTGCCGATTTTGTTGCTTTTGAACTCACATCTCTCTTTCCAGATTTTGATCTCCCTCTAAAATATTTTTGACACAAATCAACAATTTCATTGAATGACAAGTTTGAAATATCATCCTTTCCCATTACATTCAGAATGTCAAGATATTCATCTATTATTCCTTTGAGAAAGATTGATTGAATGGTTTCTTGATTTAGAGAGTGTTGTTTGGATTTTTGTAGAGTATATGCAAATATTTCTATGTATTCCTCTAGACTCTCATTTTCTTCTTGTGTCATTTTGAACACATCCTCTTTGGAGTCCCTTGGCCTACAATAGGCTTGATACTTTTTAAGAAAGATAGATCTCATTTCATCCCAAGAAGCTATTGTTTGTTCTCCTAAACCCATGAACCATTTTAAGGTTGTTGCTTTCAATGTAGCAGGGAAGAGACAAAGTTTGTGTATGTCATCAGTGTATCCATAAGTTCTACATAAGATGTCAAACTCAAACATAAAGGAATCAGGATATTTTGTTGACATTCAATAAAAATTTGGTAATATAGAAGGTGGAATATTTTTCATTTTCACATCTTCTCCTAATATTTCACTTGTATCTACTATTGGAAAGCCAAAAGTAGTTTCTGATCAACACCATCTTCTTGTCTTTTCCTATCCTCTTCTCCTTTTTTATCATTTTCTCGTTTTTCCTCTTCCTCTCTCTGTCTTCTCCACTCTCTTTGTTGCCTTTCATATTCAAGTCTTTGTTCAGGAGTAAGAATAACAGATCCATGTCCCTCTTCTACCATGGTTTCAATTGTTTTAATGCCAATTTGAGGTTCAAGTTGTTCAAAGATAGGTTGACCTATAGATTCAAAAATGGGTTGTTTTTCTTTAACAATTTCTTTTTGTTTTCCTGAAGTAGGTGCTGTTGTTGATTGTTGTTTCCTTTTTACCCCCCAGGCTAACAAAGTTTGTCTTTCAATTAAAATTAATCTTTGTCTCGTTCTTTGTTTTTCTTCCAATTCCTCAATTGTTGGCTTACCAACAACTGGTGTTGTTAGTTTTGATGGTCCTACCTCTATTGATGGGGGATTTTGTTTGACAAATCTACCTTTAGGATCTCTATTTCTAGGCATAAAGAAACATGACCAAAAGAAATGTAACTAAATTTATTTATTTTTATTTATTTATTTGTTTTAATGAATTTTTTTTGTGTTTTTGTTTATCTTCCTATTGATTATGCCAATAATTGCCTCCTTGGCAACGACGCCAAAATGTTGAGCTAATTTATTCACACAAATTAACACAAGTATTCTTTATCAATCCGAATTTGTAAAACTTGGAGGCAAGTACACAATATATGGATATTAGGTATAATCAAGCTTGAAAGACAAATCTTCAAAAACTAAAGAAGGAAAGTTGAAATGAAGTGCATATTACAAATATAAGCCTACATTAACAATTTCCAATTCACTTTGCAATGAAGGAAAGTTGAAATGGCTCTTAACTTAAGAGATCCAATTTTTCCTCAATTATTACTTGATGAACAAAAATTAGAAACCATGGATTCTCAATAGCTTAAGATGGACAAATCATTAATGAAAGGAGGCTCTTAAGTTAAGAGACCTTTGGTATTTTCCATCATAATTCATTCACCATAATGCTATCAATTGAAAACGGAAAATACATAAGAAAAATTGCTTACATGTAATCAAGGAAAATCCTAGCTTCAATCCACCAATTTAACAGAAGGAGTGCTCAACTTGAGCACCTTGTTATTCCATCTTACTAAAGTGATGAACAAACTAAGATTCAATAAAATAAATCATCACACATCAACCATAAACCAATCTGAAACAAAGCACATAAACAAAGTCTAAGATAACCAGATTATGGAAAATTAAACTAGTCTAACAAAGAAGTGTACTTGGCTTGGAGTGGGGGCCCTCCACCCTTGCTTTGCACACTTGAAGATTGATATCAGAAGCTGAAACTTCAGTCACTCATCCACATTATTGAATAGCAAAATAGTAGTAGAACAGGTTCTTCAAATTAGTTTCAAACTCTAAAATGTCTCAACATAAAATTATACAAAAGTTACATACATAAGCCATCAAAGTCTTGGCTTTAAATAAAAGTTTTGTGAAACAAATTGATCTATAATCTTTCTAACAATCATATCTACTCATATTCACCTATCTAAGTCGAACTCATCCAATCCATCCCAAGAAATATGGTCAATCCCATAAAATCTCAAAATTGCCCTATTTCCTAGGGATTTTCTGAGTGACTAGTCATGGTTGACCAGCCTTGAATGGGCTTAATAAAGCTTGTTCTGACCGAACCAAGTGGAATTAGCTCAGTCCTAGTTCTCAAGATATCCATCCATGCATCTAACTCGAGCCCAAGTGTCCTGCAAACATGTCATCCACATAGCTATTACAGAAATTTCTAAATCTGTCAAAATTTGCACTTGGAATCAAATTTTCATAAAAACTTTAGAATTTGCAAAATTAAAATTAAATACTTGAATATACATGAAATACATCAAAATGGGATAGATATAGTGGAAAAGAGATGGAAAATATATGGATTAAGTAAGTTTCCTCAAGCAAAAATACACCAAAATCGAGGGCCAACACTCATCCTTCACTTCTATTATTCATAAGGGTCTCAACCCTCTCTACTAGGCATGTGATTGCCTTTGCTTATCATAATATTCACCGCAATAAACTAGCCTATAAATTATTCTTAAGAACTCGGTCATAACCTCCTCAAACTCGGCTTAGACAGAACATGAAACTCTTCTAACTCGAATCCTCTTATTTTTCTGCACCTCATATTTGTTCTTCCTTAGATCGAATTTCTCTTCAACTTCCTTCAACCTAGCTCTGATACCATATTCAAAATTTGAGTGGAAACTAGAAATTCTGATCATAATAATTGCTTGTGACCGATATATATGTTTTCTTTTTAGCATTCATTTCATTCAGTTATGTCATCAAGAAATTATACATTCAATTATACAAGTATAAAGAAAATAGAGATCGCAATGCACAAAGAGACACCAAAATTTTAGGTCATTAACTAGGGAAAAAACCCACAAAGGGGAAAACCCAACAATCTTTTTCTTATAGAATCATTGTCAACAAGACAAATCCAAGTCACATCTAACTTGACCTGTAGACCAATTAACCAAGTGCCGATTCAGCCCTCCACCAAGCAACAACACAAAAAATTGTGCCTTAAGAAGCTCGTGTAACCACAGAAGTATGTGCCTCAAACATCTAAATTTCCTCACCATGGATGAAGTGTGAATTGGTTGTGAAATGGTGGAGTAATGATGCCAATATACAATTGTTTCCCCATCTGAAAATATGTCTCTAAAGGCTGAGCCAACGTGACTTCTAGAGGGCCGACTTAGTCAACTTGGAGACACAAAAGCATACTTTTAAAAATTCATTTTTTTTTCTTTTAAATGTCCAAATAGGACATGATAAGATAATTTTCTTTTGGCTCAAATAAATTCTTTTTTACTCTTTACAAAATCATAATGATAAAATCTGCATTATGAAGACCAAACCTAGTTACAATTTCAACATGGGATGATTATTAAGATAGTAATCATTATTATTTAAATTTATTTTAGTATGATATGCATATTGACTTTTAATAGAAAAAAATGTTTGTAATTTTATTAATAACAAAAATTACAATATAACAAATTGAATTAAATTATGTTTTATTATTATTATTTTTTTATTTAACATTCATTTTAAGAGCACTACTACATCCTCTACATATTGGGCTTTAGAGTGTCTTTGGGCACAAAATTTCTTATAATCAAGACATTTCAAGGATGTGTTGCTCAATATGAGGCACTTAATTATATATTCAATATGGAGTTAACATGTGATTCAACAATTGAAACTAACATATTTCTTATTGCACCAAAAGGGGCTAGAGAAATATGAGGGAAGCGTAATTTTATATATTCAACAAGGAGTTGCCAAGCGACATGTAAATAAATATTAGTACTAATAATAATAATAATTTAAATGTTGGCCATATATAAAATATTTAAATGTCCACCTTAAATAAAATCAATGTAGATCTAACTTAATTTTGGATTTATCATACACTTAGAGAGAACAATTCTCTTTGAATGGATTTAGGATAGATTTACCATGGTTTATACATATTTTTATGGTTGTTACATTGCCTCCATCTTTAATGATGCTTTCCTTAAAATATTGTTCATAAAGTTTTGCTACAATTGAGGATGTATTTGTAGAGATTATTTAGCTAGAAGTGTTTGACCCAGTTTCTATTTTGATATTGAATGTTGGCAAAGTTTCTTTGTCATGTGTGTATCATATTTTGAAGTTATTTAATGTGAAAACTTGATACTTATTTAAGATAAACATTTCTTCATTCACTAAGGTTAAAAATTCTAGAATGACTTTTCAATGTTATTGGCCTCGCGTCACATTTTCTTTTATTTTTTATTTATAAAATTAATCATTAAATACTTTACTTATAAAATATAATTTGAAACTTGTATAATTATTTTTTCGTGAAGTAAAAGTTATATCCTTTCAAATCACAATTGTATATCAAAATGCATTGAAATTTGTCTTGGCTTTCCAATGGGGAAACGAAATAAGACATATAATTTCAATTGTACCAAAAACTAGATAAAAAAAAAAATTGAGAGTAAGCCAAAACTCTAGCAAGTTTGTTTAAAGTACGTGGCCTCTAGGGGTATCCTTGAATTGGAAAACCAAAAATATAAGACAAAAAACTGAAAAACCAAATGACATTTAAACCATTCAATATTTATCAGATTTCGAGGCTTCAACAGGGATGGGATCCCTATTACCTCCTAAAAAGTAACCTAGATCAAGGGTTAGGTCGAGGTGGGCTTTATTTTTCTCGCTTTTGTGGTCCATTGAGCATACAAGCACCTGCAATTCGTCCAATTTAAGGAGAATATCCTCTTTGGTTGTGTTCCTATTAACCAACGCTCAATGTAGCAACACTTTTAGAAGCCAATAAATACATATTGTGTGCATGTAGTAATTATGATGATCTTAGGAGTAACATGTGTCTGGTAGGTAATTTACTACCTCAACCAGGACCTTAAAGTTTGTTAGGTAATGCCACTCATCTATGATGTCTTGGTCCACTTGATTAATTTCCTCCTGGATCCTGATGGAATGAATTAACTGAACCGAGCAATGGAGCACTTTACCCATTTTCAGGCATAAGAACCTTTGTGCTCATGATAGTAAGTTGCACCTTGGTGCACTCATGCCTATTGCCTCAACATGGTGGTCACTAGAATGGGAGTCTTTGCATGGCCAGGGAGAAAGGGCAACATATATTTAACGACAATCAAGGAACGAGTAATGGGGAGAGTGATACAAGATAAAAGGAGTGAGTAGGCCATAATGTGGAGAGAGATGACACACTAGTGGAGCAGTGAAGGATTGAGATCATGAGGAGAAGGTAGGAAGGGGCTAGTAAAAAAACTAGAAGATGATGGAGTCGAGGGAATGGGAGAGGCGCAGATAATCTAGTGAAACTTGCTTATCGCAGCTGAACTAGCGAGAAATTTCAAACCCCTCACTAGAGAGGGAAAGGCATAACTAAGTAAAAAGTTGGAAACAACTAAATATCCACACTCACCCCATAGAAATACATGGAGCTAAGCTGATGGTGTCGAGCTAGTCCTTATCACAATAAACTGGGACATACGATACAATTTCTCCCGCATACCATAATCCTCCATCCTCATGCATCGAGTAACGACTCTACATGCCATGATGATTTCCCACAACAACCGATGTGCAGTGTGAAACCTGACTCAACTACAACATCGAATAAGCGAGTACAAGAGGACTTAACTATCTAAAATCCTTGTAAATGCCAAAAGAGATCTAACATTAAAGTAGACTAGAAAGACGGAAGTATCAATACAAAGACAGAGCAATTATTCATTAAACCCAAGGTCCATGGGATGTGCTATTTAAAAATCACGGGGAGTAACGATATTGCTTCTCCTTCCTCTTGATAACAACAACAACATCGTGCCCCCATCTATTCCATACCAATCACCCCATCAAGAAAACCTTAAAATTTGTATAATTTATAATTTTATCCTTATCCATTAAATTTCATAAAACATTCTTCACTTTCGATGTATTTGAAATACTAACTAAATCAAATATTCAAAAACTAGTACTATATCCATTTTGTTATAATTTCTCTCATATTGTGAGTTCATCTAAAAAGTGGAAAGGAGGAATCCAAGTCGGTGCCTTTAAAGAATTTTGATGATTTAGACCAAATATCATTATCCACCTTCTTAAGATCAATTCATTATTCTTAAAAAAAAATAAAACAAATTTCATGTAATAAATATGAAACAAATAAAGATATATATGATTAAATAATGATATATTTTGATTCATATTAGTTTAGATTTATATTAATTTCGGATTTACTAAGCACCAAGAAGGGTCAAATTTTATGAGGTGCAAACCTCTTATAGAGTGAAAAGAGATTTGGTTTATTTCAATGCTTGGTAAATCCAGAGTTAATATGAATCTCCAACTAGTTTAATTATTAATTAATTATAATTATAATTATTTATTTTTATATGTAATTTGACTAAGTCATAATGTTTTACTTAATAATTATAATTGATAATTTTATCTTTTATTTTTATGGAATTTGACTCAGTCAAAATCTTCACATAATATAACAGGAGAAGACATTAAAACATCTCTTCCATACTAAGCTAGAAAATGCCTTTTATCAGAATAAAAAACTAATCAATTGTAAAAGTGAAAGGATATATTATTTGGTAATTGTTATTATTAAGTATTAGTATAATTGTGGTGAAAAAATCTTTTTACAATTTAGTATAAAGAAGATATGCGATTTCTTCCATTTTCAATATGGAATTGTTATATAACATCTAAAAGAAATTAATAATAAAAAGAATTACATAAATAAAATATTTTAATGTCTACTTCAAATAAAACATTTTCATGTATGAAGGAGATGTGTAATTCCTTCAACGCTTAATATGGAGCTGGCAAATGACATTTAAAAATATTCTTATACTAAAAAAATATTTGAATGCAATATAAAATGAAATATTTCAATGTACAATGTAAGTAAAATGTTTTCATATCTAACACTAAGAGAGAGAGAGAGAGAGAAAGTTTTCTCATGGTTAAAATACTTTAATTTCTTAATTTCTTAATATGAGGGAAATTTGTAATTCTTTTAATATTTAATATGGAGTTGGCGTGTGATAAAACAATTGAAAGTAAACTATTTTTTATTGCAACAAAAGGGGCTTTCTATAATGAAGTAAGAGAGAAATGTGTAATTCCTTGTATACTCAACATGAATTTTAAACCAATGTAGATCCATCTTAACTTTGAACTTATTATAAGATGAAGGGATCAAATCCTTCTAGGTGGAAACCTTTCCTCAAGTTTTTTCAATCTAAAAAATTCACCTCAAAGTAATTAATCCCTCTTAGCACATGATACATCTTGAGTTGAGATAGACATATGCTGATTTATACATATTTTATGTATGTCACATTGCCTTCATCTTTAATGATTCTTTGTTTTCAAAGTACAAGTAATAAGATTTTGCTACAATCGAAGATGTATTCTTTAAGGCTATTTGGTTATAAGGGTTTGACCAAGTTCCTATTTTTATATTAAATGTTGACAAAGTTCCTTTTTCATATGTACATGATATTTTGAAGTTCTTCAATACAGTTGTTTAATGTGAAAACTTGATGCTTATTATACTTGTCGTTGGCAGGATATAACGTATTTAGTTTTTCATTGACTTGCTATTAGTTTTTCTTTGATTAGAAAAATTTAAAATCTATCCAAAATTTAATATTATGAAATTAAATTTATTATTTTTAAATCAAATTTATTTCTATTTATCTCAAATATGATTTGTTGAAATGTCTCCCCTCTTATTGTGTAATGATGATAAGAATTGACTTTTGTGTACTCTATTATTAATTAGTATGTACTATATCACTAATTACTATATACAAT
>APFE030466140.1:147583-164121 GCA_000404065.3 Pinus taeda
CTTGGTCACATGTTTTTACTTATTATTTATTATTTATGATTAAACACGTGTTTTTTTAACTAATTTATTTATTTATGATTAAACACTTTATTCGGAAGATGAACTTTGAAACTTGTATTGTTTATAATCTTATCTAATTAAATTCCATGAACAATTCTTCCACATCGTTGTATTTGAAATCCTTATTGAATCAAATATTAAATGCATAATACTATATCCATTAAGATTGTAAAATCCAATTCGGAGTTCCAAATTTGTATTTAGACATAAATTTCATTACATGTTCCTAATTCTTCGAATTCTTATCCATCAATTATGTAATTCTAACATCCTTTGTACGATATGCAGAAAGGTTTAACTTCTTTATGAAATTGTTGTCTATATGCTTAATATGTTGTTGGGATCTTCTAATATTGTTGCGTTAAATTGTTGTCTATATGCTTAATATGTTGTTGGCATCTTCTAATATTGTTACATTTTTTTTAATGATTCCTTTAAGTTTTAGTGTTTTAGATGCAATTTTATTGGTTGCAAGGTAAACTCAATGTTTGTTATTTTTTTTCATGGGTTTTGAGTGTATCAATATTTTTAGTGGAGTACATTTTTTTTTCATGAGGTGGTGGAGTATATTTTTTTTGGGTAGATTTGTAAATGTTTTTTTGGGATAGTTTTTTTTTAAGATAAATTTTATTTTTATTTTTATTTTGGTGGTTAAATGAGATTAATATTGATATGCTATTTGTTGTGGATATTTTATTAGATAGTTTATTACAATAAATTTATTAAAGTGAATCAAAATCTATACTATGAAGGGTTAATTCTTTTAGATTCTAGATATGTCATAATTGATTCATTGTTAAGCATGCAATAGATAAGATGCCGAAAATAGAGAAAAATGAAATATAAACACACATCAATCACAAATAACACCAAAATTATTTTCTATAAAATATTTTCATGAGAAAACCTGGCTGGAAGGTGAGGGTGCTCTGATATCTTTTATTTGGAATGGAAAAAATGCAAGTACAAAGGAAAATACACTCTCTATGGAGCTACCTAAGACTTGTGGCCTGTGGGATACTACAAGACATAAACCCCATCTGTTATGTTCTCTCGCACCCACTCTCAAGTTGTTTTGATTTATTGTGGAATTATATATTGCCATGGATAATCCACTAGACATTACATCATAATAGATCTATTAAAGTAAATTGAAATCTATTTTTTTTGTAGGTTCAGTTGGTGAGACATATCTGGGGGGAATTGAACTTCCGATCGCTTGGAATCAGAAGGGCTTGCCAACATGATATTTTCCAATTTTGCTACGTTCCTGCAAACAAAGTAAATTGAAATATATACTATGAAGGGTTAATTCCTTTATATTCTATATCTATTATTATTGATTTTATTGTTTATCCATGTAATATATAAAATGCAAAAAATGGAAAACAATGAAATATAAACACACACCAATCACAAAGAACATTAAGATGTGCCATGGGAAACCTTTTTGGGAGAAAAGTTAGTTGGAAGGCTAGACTGATATGATCTCATTCGTTTGGAATGCAAATAATGCAAGTACAAAGGAGAAGGCACTCTTTATGGAGTTACCTTAGACCTGTGGCCTGTGGGTTGCTAAAAGACACAAATCTCCTCTGTTATGCTCTCTCTATCCCACTCTCAAGTTGTTTTGTTGTCCCATGGGACTATATGCTGTCATGGATATTCCATTGGATAGTTTGCTACAAAGATCTATTAAAATGAACCATAATCTATACTATGAAGGCTTAAGTCCTTTAGATTCTAGATTTGTTATTATTGATTTTGTTATTCATGCATGCAATAGATAAAATGCAGAAAATAGAGAACAACAAAATATTAACACACATCAATCACAAGGAGAACCAATATATGCTTAGGGAAACCCTTTTGAGAGAAAACCTGATTGGAAGATGAGGCTACTCTACTCTCTTTTGTTTGGAATGAAAATAATGCAAGAACAAAGGAGAATGTACTTTCTATGGAGTTACTTGAGACTTGTGGTCTATGGGTTGCTACAAAACACAATCCTTTTCTATTATGTTCTCTCACTCGTACTCTCAAGTTTTTTTGTTCTATTGTGCAGTTGGATATAATCAAAATGAATGAAACTACTTTTCCTCTTAGTGGCCCAATTATAACATAGCATAATAATTGATTAGGGGTTATGTTTGAGTCCTTCAACTCTCAACTAGATTCATGAATTTGACCCTTCTAGATTCTGCTTCATAGTAATCATGTGGCTAGCCCTTTTTCCATGAATAATGGGGGCTAACATGGAATCCTTTCAAATTATAGTGGTAAATCATGATAAGTCAAATTTTGAGAGACATAACTTTTGCATTTGAACTCTGATTGACGTATTTCTTGCATCATTGGAAAGGTCTATGAGTGTAGAATAGTGTCACATGGTCTGGTGCTTAAGCGGGGAAGTTTTACCCCAAAAATGTCATTTAAAGCCTCAAATTGGTTTTAGAAGGTTTTATATTCTCCAAAATGGGCCCTATCAATACAACTACCCTTGTACGTTGATTCCTTTAATTTTTCCACTTTGAAAGTATTGATATGGATGAAAAATTATATAGTGATCTAATCCAGATCATAAGATAATGATAATTTTGACATGGCTTAGTCATGGTCCGATTCAAAATTAAAACTAAGGGTGATTTCATTAGTTTGAGATTTTGATATATTCTAGAAATTTGAATAATAATAAACTGGTAACAATGTTGTTAACCAATCAGATGATGGGGGCTTTGGGAAAGTGACAATTAGATGATTTGTAAGTTATAGTTAAGAAACATTGTTTAATTAGCAACTAAGCAACATGTGTCATTAATAAGGGAAAATTTTAAGGACTAATAGCTATAAGTATAGAAACTTTGATAAATCTTAAATTTTAAAATGGAAACAATAAAAATGTCTAACAATATTTTTATAAAACTTTTTTTTTTATATACAAAAATGAGTATTTTGTTATTAAGTCTGCACCGAGTAGCAAGAAATACGCAAGGGTTACATCAAAATTTTTAGAACTAATTAGAGATCAGAAATATCACAAACCCATTACATAGTAAGACCCCAAAAGACTAATAATAGACTTGATCACATTCGATTTTCAAAATTACAAAAAGGGAATAAAGCCACATGTAGCAATAGTAATGTAGTTTACCCATTCTCTATCACTGGCATGTTGAGATCAATATCCTACTTGTCTGGCTCCTCGCAGTGTTGGTATGGACTTGTAAGCGCATTACTTCTTAGTTTTAGATTCGTGGTTATATTCTAGAGTGCATCCACTTCATCTGTCAGGTGAAAGATCTGAGACTGGAGTGCCAATACCTTATCAATGTGTTCCACCTAAGTGTGAGACATTTGACAAAATTTCACTTGCAAATCATAATTTGCCTTGTGGATGGCTTCATGGGCAAACAAACAATGAGAGCAGGGGCTTACTGCTAAGGAATCATTGAAATTAGAATTTGAATTCATGAGAGAACGTCGATCAAGGCTTCATTGTAGATAGATAACAAAAGAGAGTGACCCAAGATTCCCCACGAAGACTTCAAGGCCAGGGAAAAAATTTGAGAAAAGGGGGACTCCAATTCAATCTTCTTAGACCTTAACTTGAATGAGACCCAAACCCAAATGTGATTGCAGGGACCATGTGAATTTTCTGACATCTCTGTAGAGGAGACTAGAGTCGGCTGAGGAGTAGGGAACATGAAATTGCAACACCACCTTTCAACTGAAGACATGCATAGAGCTCAAAGGAAATAAGACCACTGAGCTATTGGGGTGATGACTAGCAAAACCTTAAATTTTCTTAATTGATTCAAATTGCAGCCCAGAGCCCTGAGTAGCAAGCCTAAAATTTTGAAATTACCATCCAAGTTGAGTTGATTGCCCATAATCGAATTAAAAATGAGAAACAAAGAGATACCTTCCTGAATTAGAGCTCGAGCCAGACTGAAGTCGACAGGGAAAGGGAACCCATGCGATGTTGGGGTGGCTTCTGAATTAGTGAGCCCCGACTTCCAAAATTCCCATGAACTAAAGTGCCAAACTCACCCCGCAGAGAAGGAGCAACTGAAACTTGAAGCAAAGCTCTTTGCAAAGTTGCCAGAAAATTTGGCCCCTTAACGCCACAATTGAAACCAGAGACCGAACCAAAACCAAGTTCACAGATCCTTGCGAAGATGGAGCAAACGAATACATGCATACATGCATGAATGTAGCTAGAGCAAGGTACAATCCAACTTTAACATTACTTCCCCTGTCAATCCACACGATTCTCATCATAATATCATTAAATTTCCCAGTACTTCTTTCGAAGAGAACCATCATTATTATGAGAGGAGGGCGATTCCAAGGCTAGGGTAGATAAATGCAATAAATCCAAACATGTGACATAAAGAACATTGCCAATGCATGGCAACGATTCACAATATATGACACGTCATGGGAGAAGAACCTATTTACATAAAACCAAATCATAGAGTTTTTAAAATGATTACAAAGATTATAATGGAAAAGGCGATGTAGGGAGGAGGGAATAGGGATTAAGAATGATTATGAGGGAAACCCTATTCAAATAAGGAGAGGGCCGAGGGGACAACCATATGCTTTGGACCATATTGCAATTAAGGGATTGGACAAAGTCTACCAAAGTCATTAATTTCTAACATGGCCTCTTCCAAGGAGGAAGCCATACTAGCTTGCAGATCAACTTCCTTGTTGTTGACTCTGAAAATATGATAGAACCTCTTGGAGTGAAAAAATGCAATTGATCTTCTAATTCTTTGGAGCACGACGGCAAGGGAGTTATATTTTAGACTTTTCTCACTATTGGGATACTGAATCGTAAACAATGAATCTCCTAAAACAATAATATCTTCCACACCTTTGTCTTCAGCAATGCATAGACCTTCCCAGAGTCCATACATCTTTGCTTGGTTGTGGAATTTCTTTCCTAGGCCCCATGAGAATTTTACTTTCGTTATTCCATCAAGATTAAGTAAAAATCCCTCATTAGTTTTTTTGTTTTTTGTTTTAAATAGAATATAGATTAATTATTTCAAGAAAAATGAAAATTGACAAATCTTGTTTTAGAAATACATAGAAATTAATGTAAGAATGAAATTTACTCTATAATTTTTCCTTATTAATAAGTAAATCACTTTTTTTTGCTAAGTTGTGTAAGTCTTGAAATGACTACACACTTAACTTTTGGCTTGAGAAATTGCGACCCAAGGACATCCAAGCTATAAAAGTCACCCAAAGATCATAGCCTACTTGTTTCACACCACCCAGGGATAATAGCTTACTTGTGCCACACCAACCCTTAATATGACTGGATTTTTGACAATAAAGTTTCCAAAAGACAACCTCACAATGAAGTTTTGAAGAGACAACCTTCACATTATGGTAATAATACACCACAACATTGTTTATTCCAAATTATGTGAACAATAAATAAGTCACTTTATTTAAAATAATTAATTGAGATAAATCATTAGAAAATAAATTGTTTTATGGGAAAAATTAATTAAGAAATAATAAATTGATTATTTATTTGAAATTGACTACATCTTCTCCTAATAGGTGTTGGGTAATAAAAAATAAATAATAAATCACACATTATAGGTATCCACAATGTAAAAAATCTCATTACTGGTTCTTCATGGCTTGCAGGGAATTTTGTTCATTTGGATGTGAATTGATTCATATTAGATTTTAAAGTGCATATAAAATTATAAATTCTACAATTTGAATACATTAAAAAAGCTAAAAACAACAATCTACTTTTGTTAACAGGAAATAAAGAATATACACATTTTTCACATACGTGCCCATTCTTCCAGTAATATTTTTGTTCTTTTTAATTACCAACTACATATTTATATAAAAGATAAAAAACAATAATACATATTTATATAAAAAAAAAATAACCCACTTTTATTGATAAGAAACAAAACAAATACACATTTTCGTTTACTTGCCCTGATAAAATTTTTCCTTAAAAAAAATTAGAGTAATTATATTTTAATTCAGAATAATACATATCTCTCACACTATAACTCATTCTTTCTAGACTTGTGACTGTAAACCGAGATGACTGGCCCATATGACACAACCCCTGCATTATCCAAACAAAGTCCATACGTGGACATATCGTTCTAATACCCGGATTCTAGGTACAAAACACAGCACTGATATTACAAAAATTTGAATCAAGCTGTCTCTTCAATTCATAGAAATGGAGTCTGGAATTGCTCTGACCGCCTTAGGTGGGTTCTCTAAAGTTCAAACTTCAGCAAGTTATACCAAATTCCTCACTGGTTTACCGCTAATGCCCAGCAGAAGAACGAATGCCTTGTGGTCAAGGAAAAACATAAGGAGAGGAGGCTTGGTGATTGTGGAGGCAAAGGGAAAGAAGAACATGCAAGAGAAACTGTACAAGCAGCGGCCTCCACCCTCTTTGCCCAAGGCCGAAGATGACAATCCGAGGTTCGTGGTCTTCATCAGAACAAAGAATGTGAGTCCTGAGTCCCAATTCATCACTTCCACTGCCCAACAAGTTTGTGGGTTGTTTGGTTTGGGAAGATATGGATATTCATGTTTGAAATTTTGAATTTGGGCAGGTTCCCAGATGGTATCCCCTCAACATTATAAGTGGGGGCACCACAGCCAAGATCATGGTTGCAGGCAAGGATACTCCCGTTGGAAAATTCTTGTACGAGGGTGCTCTCACTAGAAATATAGCTGCAGTTGTATACAAGGTAAAAGGCTTTTTCTCATTTATTATTGCATGCCTCAAAATGCATCCAATAAGGCTTTATGGCTTAGTACTTTTAGTATATGTAGCTAATTTTCAAGCACCAACATGTTCTATCACGCACTTTTTTTCTCCTTCCTGTGATTCATGAAGTTTCCTGTAAGTCTGATGAAACATCAAATATAACGTGGAAAACTTGGCGCACAGCCTTGCTGTTGTTGGGGCGAGGAGGGGCGTGATTCATCAACTATTCGCATGGCAGTATAGTGACTCCTTGAATCTAGATGGTTCATTGGTTGCCTTCAATATGGACACTAGAGCAGACCCATTTAAACCCGGGTTCAATATGCATCTCAAGGTTACCGAGTGATTATGCATATCTGAGTTCATACAAATGGCTGATGTCTCAAGTTGGTTGGATATCAAACCCAGGTTTAGATGGGTTGTCTAGTATCATATTTATTTTTATGGCATCCCTAGTAAACCTGTTTGAGTACACAAATGGATTTGAACTGGGCACCTACTGGCACGGAACTAACCAAAAGCCCAGCAGCATTGGCAACAACTGGCTGAGCTAACCCATTGGGCTAGGGCCAGTATCATATTTATGAGTAATGTGTTGCAGTTCAAATAGTTTCTAAATACATTTATGGAATATATATATGTTTGAAAGAATATGAACCAGAAGTGTTTGACATGACTGTTGGGAATTTACTTTGTAGACGTTATACACAGGAAAATTGTCTTCTGGAACTCACATGAGGTGCAATAAAATCACGATTCAGAACTCTGCCAAACTGTATTTACTTTGACAAGACTGTGACCAAATTCCTTCTTTTCCGTAGAAAATTGTTGCCCGAAACTTGTTTCTTTCTTTCAAAATAATGCAATTGTGGACTAGTAAATTTGCAGTTGTAATGGGTATTGCATTATTTATAGCCCTTTTGTGATTGATTAAACATAAATTTGCAATGGAAATGGGAAAATATCTCACTGAGAAAACAAGAAAAAAATTACAGCAAATCTTGGTTGTTCTGGTGCACCATGCAGCGAGCATGTATGACCTTGCCAAAACTTGCTATAAAAACCCTTAAATCTGTCCCAGAAATTTTTACAGCGGTCCTTCACTTTTGCTGGGTTGTACGACCTCCTAAAGTTGCCTTTGCACCTACTATGAACGCCCCCTTAAATTTTTGAGAGCTAGTTTAATCTCATTTTGCTTTCAAATTGGTGATTTCATATTCCTTGGGAATATGGATTTATAACACAACAGCTACAAGAAACCAATCTCCAAAATATATAGAAATTTCTTCCCTTCAAATATCAGCTTTTCATTAAAATTACTCCAAACTTACAAGGGCTCCCGAACTAGGAAAATAGCCCATTGAGAAAACAAGAAGAAATCATAGCAAAACCGGGCTGTTTTGGTGCCCCGTATAACCTGTACGACACTGCCAGAACCTGCTGTAAAAACCCTCCTGCTGTTGAAATATGTCCTAGAAATATGTACATCTGCCCTTCTCTTTTGCTGGGTTGTATGGCCTCCTAAAGTTGCTTCTGCACCTGCTATGTATGGCCCCTTCAATTTCTGACAGCAGGGTTAATCTTCTTTTGCTACCCATACTATTTCCTCCTTGTGAAAATCCTCTATCACTCTCTCACTTGTGTTTTTCTAACACTCTCTGTGCATCGCACTCTTTGTGTCTTTCCCTTCACGTTGTCTTTCTTTTATAACATTGAGTTGATGACCAAGTCTCCGTATCTCCAATCTCTCAATGAGATTGACAGTTGAGATTAATTCCATTGACTGTGGAGATCATATCTAAATCACTAATGTAAATACTTTATATTTTAGTAGACATTAATCAACTCATTAATAAAATACTCTTCAATTTAATAATTAACTTTAATTAAAGTGAATCAGAAAATAGAAAAGACCTTTTTGCATTAGGGGAATTTTGAGGTCTAATTGGGCCTCTTAAGAAAAAATAATAAAATAATAATAAAAATAATAAAATAAGAACTATGAATTTTTTAAGGAAAAACATAAAACTAATTTTATAATTGTATTTTTGAGTTATCTACTAATAGGTTTACTTAAATTTCAAGTGTGGCCATTCATGGATGCGAAATTAGATTTTACATTCAATGAGTACTCATTTTACATACTTTTGAGTAGACCCACACCGAGGAAAAAACAAAATCCATGAAAAAACATGTTTCTCACTTTTTTTTAAATGTATTTTCAATTTTTTCTAGTATGGTTCTATTCAAAAGTATGTAGTGGGTACTTGTTGGATGTGAAATCTAATTCCGCATTCAACGAGTGCCCACACTTGAAATTTTGAGTAAACCCACATGGAGACAAATAAAAAATATGATTAAAAAAACACTGTTCTTTTTTTCTCTCCAAAAATATTTATCCTCAGGGATGATATCGTCATCTTAAATCCTATTGGTTCTTTTAAAGTTGATTTTGTTAGTGCATTTTTCATTTTTGAGGCCCATTTTGACCTCAAAATTCCCCTAATGGATGACTTCCACACGTCCGACAGTAGACTTGTGTGAAAGTTTTTATTTGATGTTACAAACATCAACACTCCCTCTTAGCAAGGAAGGAACTTCTTGAAGAGCCACTTAAAACTGGCTTTCCCTTCAGTCTTGGCACAATGTCCCACACATCATCTTCCACCGTGGAATTCCTTTAGACCTATTGGTTTGCTGCTTCTTCAATGATGCTACTTATTAGTGACATATAGTTCAAAAACTTCTTCGGAGGCTTGCTCTTCTTGATTGCACTCCTACGATCCTCTACATGCTCTTGAGCTTCTCTTAGTGTTTGCATGAACCATAGAGGTCTCTTAACAAAACTAGGAGTTGATCTCTCCTCCTTCTCATCTGAAGGTTGACTTCTTGAACTAGAAGCTGCTGATCTAGACTCAACCTTAGAGGCTTCCTACTCCTCGTACTCTGTCACTAGTAGGGTCTCATGTGACTTTCTGAATGCAAGGTCCTCCTTGAACTTCTCATCCCGACTCACCAGAGTCATTTGTTGTGTCAGAACAAGATTCCTATAAGCCTTCAAAGCTTCGTTGTATCCCACAAACACACCCTTTATGCTAGAGGGCTCCATCTTGGTCCTCTTCTCTTCTTGTATATGTATGTGGTATGTACACTAGACAACCAAAAATATGTAAGTGGATCACCTTTGGCTTCACAGACCAATGAATGCTTCCTTGTTACCCACCAAAAGTGGGTGACCCCTAGGAGAAAATTTTCTCCAATTCATCTCTTCCAATCGACAACCAACAACCCCTGATAGCCATTGAGTAGCTGATGCGACATGCCATCCATATCTTTGCCACCTACATCAGTTAAGTGTTTCTTCGCCCATTCGCCAAGAGAACATGTTGGAAGGTGGGCTTCTGATCAGAAGGTACTTTATTAATTTTGCAATCAGGTGCTTATGCTTGTTTGTATTTGGGCATTTTGGCATGGATTATGGGGTAACTTGGAAGAAAGAAGGGTCTTGGTCATGATCTTGTTCCTTTTCCTTAAATGGGGAGTAAATTTTAAATTCTAGTCCAGTGGGACCTCCCCTAATGGCCCAATGGGTATAGGAGGGGCACTACTTGGGAAGCATGATTGAGATACCGTAGCTGCATATCTCCTTATTCCATACTTACCACTTTCCATCTTACATTAAAAGCCCTTATTCCACCTCCATTCTTTGTGTTCAAATGACCATTGGTTCTCTGGGACTTGGCACCACACATCCTCATACCTGGGTAGGGCTTGGAAACGTACCCTGACAGGTTGATGCAACTAAAAGAAACAAAAAGAGCATATTATGGCCACAAGATAAACAAAGGAAAATAAAAATGCAAAAGATGGTCGAGACTTACAAATTAGCATGTGGGCAAAAGCCGAGCATGAGCTCTACCTCACTCATATGGCCATTATTCAGTTCCTGGGCCAATATTGTCCTATCTCATAGAAGACAAGGAACCCTTGCATGTCCTAACCCCTATTGGGTGATGAACACTCCCATCCTAAAGGGATTATTAATTGCAATACATCATACAAAGCAAGCTCTCATTCCTTGAGCTGCGAGTAATAATACAAAGAATAATCAAGAAAAAGTAAAAGGCATTTATAGGGGTGGAAAAACAAAGGCCTAGGTGACTCATGCATCCACAATTGCTCCCTCATCACATCTATACACCCAAGATGAGGTACTCCATCAAAGCCAATCCCTGTGACCATGGAACTTGGCCATGAAGCCTTTTCTCCTCCATTCCATCATTATTCACATGGAACCTATTGATTGAGGGGTGGACCAAGGACATGTCACATTCCCTTGAAGGTTAAGAACACCTAATAGGATCGTCTGTTAACCACTCCTACTTAGGGAGGTAACAACATTACGTGACTAAGGCCCCAATTTTGGAGGAGAAACCTTATATGAACTGTTAATTTTATCATTTCTTTCAAGCTTGGTTCACTTAGATGCAATAATGATTAAAGTAACTAATGGTGAAATTTGCAACACTGGATATTGTGTGTAATTGACATGTGGTTCCATCTATAGGTCTGGGCAATTTAATTGGGGTCGAGGTCCTCCAGAGAGACATATTGACATCCACAGGTGATGCGTTAAGAGCCATGAGACACCGAGCAGTTGTAGAGCATCATCTGTATCCATGGGCACCTTCAACACCCACAAATTTCTTGCACTTTGCCTTATGTCATTTATGGGATGATGCAGCTAGACCAACATGCCCCCAACCGGCTTAGTAGTACTATAGGGTCAGGTAGTTGATCTAGGGCCTAGATGAGGCTTGTCTCATACAGTGAGACATGGAAGGGCTAACACCATCTATAGAGCCCTCAATGTTGGAGCAGAGACATGCATATTGACCACTGACCCATGAGACCCATTTTTGTGCCCCAAGCCCAAAACTGGGGTCCACAGAAGATTTTGTAAGAGATCTAGGGGTCCAACCCCCACAACATGATTTCAGAGGGCCTCTACACTCATCATGGCACTCGAAGCCCTCAACATCAACCCTAAAGAAGCATACGCTAGCATGATGTCAACATTTCGGCTTGGACATGTGGAGATTTAATTTTATTGTCAAAAGCTATAAGGTCGACTTGTGACCTTACATGTTGGTACACATTACTTTATGATTTTTAGGGGCTTGTAGGCTAATTAGGCATTTGTATGTCTCACATAAGTAGAGAAACATGTCATTGTTACTTATCATCATCACACCTCTTGGATTTTTGGCCTCATTAGAGGAATTCAAACTTGTTCTTGTGGATGAATTGGATATCTTGGATGCATTTTGATATTTGGAGCTAATCTTGGATATTTTTTGGCACAATGGATGGAAATCTTGCATGTCATCTTGTAAGTGCACTTAATTGTTGAATATTTATATTTAAAGTCTAATGTATGGAATTAATGATTCTAGGTTATGCTAAATGGTGCCCTAATTTGTTGAAGATTAATTGAATTGCTATCTAGATGAATATTGTATGCATTACTCATACATAACATGTAATGAATTGTCTTAGTAGTGAACTCCTAGAAGCTCTTCCATGAAAATCCATTTTTCCATTGCATAGGTAAATGCTTGAAATTTCATTGCTAGGGCATCAAATTTTGGCCTCCTTAGAATCATTTTTGGCTAATGTATTTAGCCCTAGAGTCAGTTCTCCTAAGGGACAAGGACTAGTCCAATTAGTTAGTGATCATACTCTATTTTTATCCATATTTCTCTCTCCTAATTTGGCCCTTTCAAGGCCAAGCTAGGAAACTAGGACTTGGTGCAAATCTCTAGGCAAGTAGAGTTTTGGTAGTTGGAGAGCATAAACATCAAGGGGATAGTATTTTCCACAAAATCTATCCTTTTGATGGGCATACACTTCAATTTCATCCATAAAATTTCTTTCCCTAGTTGGTTGCCTATGAGGGAAACCCTAGTTTTGCCTTCCTTCAACTTAAGCGCTTTCTTGAAGAGCTCCTAGTGAATACCTGACATAAGTGATCTCTTTCCTACTGGGACTCTTCCCATTGTTGAAAGTCCGTAAAGAGTAGGGGGTTTTGGCTATGGTGATAGTGGGCCACTACCCCACTGTCGTCTCTTGGTCTAAGTTATGCTTGTAGGGTTTCCCTCTCCAAGGCTTGCTAGATTTTATGGCAACATTTTTGGTGCCGTTGCTAGGGATGAAGCGAGTCTACCTTATCCTAGATTGAAGCATCTTAGCTTCTCTCCATTTCGAGAGGTATTTTTTCTAACGACAAGATAAATCCTTATATGGCGGCTCGATTGGAAGAACGAAGCCCTTGTTCTTCATTGAACTCCAATTTCAATGTTTGTAGGGTGAAGCAAGCATCTCTTAAGGCATTTTAAATTCACCTTAGTGACTCCTCTCATGGTTGATATGCGAGACTCAAAGCAATGGCCCCATGGGGTTAGGAAAAATCATACTCGACTTTGGACATTGCATGGGTGCCTGGATATCCTAATAAACTCGATTGTAATTATTTGAAAGGTTTACCACAGTTTGATGGTTATCCATCTGCAGCAGCTGATCATGCAACTAAGTTCATGAAGTACACTTCAAGCGTCAACGTGGTTCCTCAAGACATTCTCATTTGGTCTTAATTTCATTAATAAGGGTTTTTGACTCCAGAAGGCAATGGTCTCATATTTGAATTTAATCTAATCCCTAAGATCTTGCTAAATTTAACCGAGTAGCTAGGCCACTAAACTGTGTCTCCTGGACTTGTTGAATACCAACTTGTCCTTCGCCTTCACATTTCCATAGGGACTACCCCCCATAGTTTGTTATTTGGAGATAGCTAGAACAAAGAAGTCGGGGATTAGAGTGACAGCCCCCAACCTGAGTTGTTGTCGCAGTGCTTGTACAATCTAAGCGACAACACCTAACACATACCACAAATCAGCGAGACAATGTTGGTTTGGGGTAGCATCGGATGTGCTCTAGCCATGAAAATTGGTGGAGAGGCTAAAGCACTTGAGATCTTCAATACCCAGTAATGGTTTGGGCAGATTCTAAACAGTTTGGGAGATATTAAAATTTATTAATATTTTTAATGAAGTCCCTAAGTCTGAACTTAGGGAAAATAAAATATTAATGTGAATTAATATAAAACTGTGTTAGAAGGGTCTAAAAGTCATTGATCAAGCCAGAGTTAATTTTAGCCGTTGATTAGGGACTTAATCTCGACCGTTGATTTGTCAACGAGAAAAGTATAAGAGGAGGCTTGAGGGACACTTGGAGGACACACTGAGGGAGACTAGTTAGTTTAATTTCTGGAGTGGGGTTAGCTGTGAAATTCGAACTAGTGGTATGGTGAGCTATCGGGAGGCAGCAAGTACAAAACAGAGAGAAGGGATCAGCCACTGGGGACCAGTGCTGAGGCAGGAGAGGCAAACGCAGAGGCAACAGGAGACTACGCAGTCACTAGAGGGCTTGCGTGGGTGACGCAGAGAGGCCCAGGGCTAACGCAGCCAAGCAGGGGCTGGCGCAGAGTGTCTGAGAGCCACACAGAGGTCAGCCAAGTTGATGTTGGGACTAGGAGATGTGTTGGATAATTTTTCTTTCTGTGGGTAAGCCAGTTTGGCAACCTGTTGTACTGAAGAATTGCTAAATAATAAAATCCTCCCTTGTTGCACCGGTTTTCCCACATTGGGTTTTTCCGGGGACCACTGTCCAAAATATTTGTATCAATTTGTCGATTCTTGTTCATGTGTTTGTTTTTGTATTACAATGTGATATCTGCAACAAAATTTATTTTAATGTTTGTTGAAGGAATTTCATAAATAACTTATTGAAGAATAAGTAGGAAAAGTAAATCAGATGTTGCGGTGATAGAATTTTCACATGGTATCAGAGGGAGTAATTAGAGATAGGAAGGGAAAATCAGTTATGGGTTGAGACCACGATGCAAAGGCATCCACGTCAGAGGACTCGCACAGATTTTCAGAAGATTGCACAAGAGAAAGAGACTTCGATTTCTCTATGTTGGCTTCCAGGCTGGAAGAAGAAGTGGCTTGTATGACTAGTTCTGCATCATTAGAAGTGTGGTATATAGATAGTGGAGCCTCGTGGCATATGACGGGAATCAGGGAATGTTTCTCAGAATGTCGAGAAGAGAAGATGAACTTTTAGATCACCATGGGGAACAAGGCAAAGTGTACTCCAATAGGGAAGGGTACCATAGTTTTTCAAACAGAATGGGGAGAATGGTTCCGTGCTACAAATGTGCTGCATGTACCAAGATTGGGGATGAACTTACTTTCCGTGTTGCAACTTCAAGGCAAGGGCTATGCCGTCTACTTCATCAAGGAGAAGGTATATGTCAAACACCCAAGCTGGAAAAAGAAAGTGTAGATTGAGATCAAAAGTAACAAGTTGTATAGATTACAACTAGAATCACCAATGATACTAATAGGCAATCATGGAGACAAGGACTTGAATGAACTATGGCACAAAAGAATGGGTCATTTGCACCATGGAGCTTTGAGAATTCTCAAGAGCACTGTAATAGGAGTTCCGGATTTGAGTACGGAACGAGATGATGCATGTAGAGGATGCGCTCTAGGAAAGTATGCCAAGGCAACATTTCCTAGGAGCAAACACATGGCCAAGAGTGTACTAGGATTGATACACTAAGATATCTGCGGACCTATGTTTGTCAAAGCTCTTAGTGGTGTCGAGTATTTCCTTCCCTTCATTGATGACCACTCAGGGAAAACTTGGATTTATTTTCTGAAAACTAAGGACGAGGTTTTCTGTCGATTCAAAGAGTTCAAGGCTCTGGTGGAGAATCTGATTGGGAAGAAAATAAAAGTTTTGCGCTCAGATAATGGTGGAGAGTATGTTGATACGGACTTCACTGATTTTTGCACTAAGGAGGGCATCAGAAGAGAGTGGACAACTCCCTACAATCCGGAGCAGAATGGAGTAAAAAAAAAAAAAAAAAGAACAGGGCTGTTATAGAAGCAATTAGGGCCATGATGTATGATCAGGATATGCCAGAATTCCTGTGGGCGGAAGCATGCAACACAATAGTGTATGTTTAGAACAGGACTCCCCATCGGGCGTTGGGCAAGATTACTCCAGAGAAAGTTTTTATAGGGAAGACACCTGAAGTCAGTCATTTCAGGATATTTGGGAGTTTAGCATATTGCTGCATACCAGAGGAAAAGTGGAAGAAGCTGGATCAAATTGTAGAAAAGGGATATCTGGTGGGATATAGCGATAACACTAAGGCATACAGAATCTACCTTCCAGGGAGCAGGATGTTATGAAACCAGCTCAAGAAAAAGATAGAAAAGATAGATCAACGCTTTAAAATTCAGCTTCTTTGAGGGGGCAACCTCCTTTACATTACATAAATGAACAATTCTTGGATGATACAAATGACAAAACCTCCTTTCTATATATAGGAGCCTAAGGAGTCACAATATATCCCAGCCGACCTAACAATAATAATATAAAGCCACAAAAATAACAATAGAGGGATTCTATGGGGCACAGTAATAACAATATGGGGACAATAGGGGCACAACAATATTAATAAGGGATGCAACTACAATAGTAAGGGGTAATCACTAGTTATTATAGGGACCCAACATGCCCCTCTCCTTCAAAAAGTGTTGTCCTCAACGCTTGAGTAGTT
>APFE030466140.1:168040-188056 GCA_000404065.3 Pinus taeda
AAATATAAAGTTGCAATACGTACCTTTTGTGTGTTTTGCACATTATTGAGATAGAAAAATTGCTCCATCTGTAATATCCATGTTGTGGGATCCTTGCCATCAAATTTCCTCATATCGATTTTTGGAATATGGTGGGTCTTCGATTCCACATTAGAGTCTATGATATCATGATTAACATTTCTTTTGTTCGCATCATGAATTTCCTTTACTACCTTTTCACCATTACTAAGTATTTCTTGTAGAAAATTTGTCAAATATGTCTTCAAATTTGCCATGTCTCTCTTCAAATCTGTCTTCAAATCTATTTTCAAATCGTCCATCTTAGTTTCCACACCCTCTATCTTAACTTCTATTAGCTTTTGTGAGAGTGACATTTGTTGCACTTGTTCTTGTAATTTTGATATATCATGTAGCATTTCTTCCTCTTCTTCATGAGTCATGCTAGAGCATTCAGGTTTCTTACTAGGTGTTTGCGTTTTCTTTCCTCGGGGCATCAGTTACGGATAATAATTCTCTACTATGCCCTTTGAATTCCTTCAAAATAAATTTCAAACCAATCTTAAGCAAGAATTTAAAATAATCTACACACCTTTTTTCACTTTGTAGGAGCTCGATATTGCCTCCGATGTATCTCTGTACATTCAAATCATCCAGTTTTGAAATTATGACATGTAGTAGCCCTCTGTGTCCTCTTTCCAATGCCACCAGTCTGATCCAAATTGGATTATCCAAGGAAGAGTTATGCGAAATCTCCTACAGTGACCTGATTATAGACTAGTTCAGTAGAGCAAACTTGTACGACGTGCCACGAGTCAGTGTTTCGACCTTCGGCTCTGAAAAATATATACAAGAAACTACAATCCGTCCTCTTTCTATACCTTCTGACGAAATTTTAATCCGATGCTCAGAGAGAAAGTTATGATGATTTTCCCTGGGTCACCTGTTTGGAATGTAATTCAGGAGTCTGCAAAAAGACCAACTTCCTCAGATCATATCTCCGCAAATATAGTGCGAAAAGCTCTGAAATTCGGACTCGAGCTTCAGCACGATGTCTTCTCAAATGGGTTTTTTTTTAGCTTCCGAAACGTCGCAGAAAAAAAAGTTATAGTGAAAATGCCACGATGACCTGTTTGGAGCAGCGAAACCCTAGAATCCAAAGCTCTGATACCAAATGTTATGAAACCAGCTCAAGAAAAAGATAGAAAAGAGAGATCAACGCCTTAAAATTCAGCTCTTCGAGGGGGAAATCTTTACATTACATAATGAACAATTCTTGGATGATAAAAATGACAAAACCCCTTTCTATATATGGAGTCTAAGGAGTCCACAATATAAACCAGCCGGCCTAACAATAATAATATAAAGCCACAAAAATAACAATAGAGGGATTCTATGGGGCACAGTAATAACAATATGGGGACAATAGGGGCACAACAATATTAATAAGGGATGCAACTACAGTAGTAATGGGGTAATCACTAGTATTATAGGGACCCAACACAGGAAGGTAGTAGTTCGACAATATGTAAAGTTCATGGAGGACAGGGCTTTTAGAAAATCTCGTGAGATGCCTTCCGAGGAGCAGTCAAAAGAGGAGCTGCTAGTTAAGCTTCTTCAACCAACGGAAGTAAAAAATTCTTCCTCAGGTCAAAAAGATTCTCAGGATGAGGAGGAGGAGCTAACAGAAGCACCTGCTGGCAGAGGAAGAACTAGCAGGGAACTTCGTCAGATTTTGCGAGATGTAGAGGACTTCATCGGTGCGCCAAAAAACAATAAGAGGGAGTGAAAACAGTGAGATAGATATCAGACATTAGTAGCTCAGGATAGGGAGCTTTCCAGTTTCAAGGAGGCAACTCGACATCAGGTTTGGCTAGATGTGATGGTAGAGGAGTGAAACTCCATAATGGTGAACGATGTCTGGGAGGTAGTGCCAAGGCCTCAAGACAGATCAGTAGTAGGTTTGAGATGGATCTACAAGATCAAATACGTTGCAGACGATAGTGTTGAGAAATACAAGGCCAGGTTTGTGGTTAAAGGGTATGCTCAAAAGGAAGGAATTGTCTACGAGGAGACAAGGCTAGGACCGTGATATCTCTTGCAGCTTAGATGGGATGGGAGATTCATCAGATGGATGTCAAAACGGATTTTCTGAACGGGGTAATAGAAGAAGAGATATACACTGAACGACCAGAGGGCTTTGAGACACATGAGAAGAAGTCTCATGTATGCAGGTTGAAGAAACACTTGTATGGGCTGAAATAGGCACCCAGAGCATGGTATGGTAGAATGGATGGCTACTTGCAGAAGATGGGATTTGTCAAGAGTGACGCAGATCCAAATCTTTACTATTTGGTTGTAGAGAATGAGCCGCTAATCTTAGTATTGTATGTAGATGATCTCTTTTTGACAAGATTATCCAGGCTCATCGGGGACTGCAAGAAGAATCTAGCTACAAAATTCGATATGAAGGATTTGGGATGAATGCATTATTTCCTAGGGTTGGAAGTTTGGCAACAAAATGGAGAGATCTTCCTTGGGCAAGGGAGATATGCTACAAAAATCTTGAAGAGATTCAGGATGGAGGATTGTAGACCCATGACTACTCCAATGATCACCAACTGGAGGAAGATTGATGCATCAGAAGGCAAGGATGTTGATCCCACCTTATACAGGTAGCTCATAGGGTCCCTGATGTATTTGGTCAATACCAGGCCAGACATTTGCTATGCTGTCAACACCCTCAGTCAGTTCATGGTAGAACCAAAGAGAGCGCACAGGGCAGCAGCCAAACATGTTCTCAGGTATTTACAAGGAACAGTCGATTATGGACTTTTGTACACCGGATTAAGGATATCAGATTGAGTGGATTTACTGATGCAGATTGGCAGGAAGTTCAGTGGAACAGAAAAGTACTTCTGGGTACTGTTTCAACATTGGATCAGGAATGACCTCCTGGTGCATTAGGAAACAAAATTCCATGGCTCTGAGCTCATTTGAGGTAGAATATATGGTGGCAAGCATAACTTCGTGTGAGGCCATATAGCTTAGAAAACTGCTTGTGAACCTATTCACAGGGAATATGGAGGCGACCAGGATCATGTGCTATAATCAGAGTTGCATCAAGCTCTCTGAGAATCGAGTGTTTCATGATAGGTCGAAGCATATTGATATCCGGTGTCACTTTGTCAGGGACTGTGTCCAACGAAGAGTTGTACAGTTGAGCTACACTCTTACAGGAGAACAGGTGGTGGGCATCCCCACCAAGGCCCTTGGAAGGACAAAGTTTGACTACTTCAAGGAAAAAATGGGGATGGTAAAGAACCCATTTCAGTAGTAGAAATGGGAGTGATAACAGCACGGATGTAGAGGAAGTTGCAGTGCGGATGCAGTGTTGGGAGAAAGGACCAGCAGCAGCATGGATGCAGAGGGAGTTGTCGTACAGATGCAACAGTGGCAGTAGCAGAGCCATGGGCAGCAGTACATGATGCAACAGTGCAGAGAATGTTGGGCAGGGATGCTTAGCATCAGCAAAGGGACCGATGCCGATGATCAGGGTGATACTCCGTGAGGAGTATTACTAGAGCACAATCCTCGCTAAGAGGGAGTGTTGATTTGGGGTAGCAGCGGATGTGCTCTAGCCACAAAAATTGGTGGAGAGACTAAAGCACTTGAGATCTCCAATACCCAGAAATGGTTTGGGTAGATTCTAAACAGTTTGGGAGATATCAAAATAACTAATATTTTTAATGAAGTCTCTAAGTCTAAATTTAGGGAAAATAAAATATTAATGTGAATTAATATAAAATTGGGTTAGAAGGGTCCAAAAGTCATGGATCAAGCCAGAGTTAATCTTACCCGTTGATTAGGGACTTACTTTCGACTGTTGATTTGTCAACGAGAAAAGTATAAGAGGAGGCTTGAGGGACACTTGGAGGACACACTGAGGGAGATTAGTCAGTGCAATTTCTGGAGCGGGGTTAGCTGATAAATTCGAAATAGTGGTCTAGTGAGCAGTTAAGAGACAACAAGGAACAAAGAGAAGGGATCAGCCATTGGAGACCAGCGTTGAGGCAGGAGAGGTAGATGCAGGGCATTTCAAGCAGACGCAGAGGCAGCATGAGACTGCGCAATCACTAGAGGGCTTGCGTGGGTGATGTAGAGAGGCCTAGGGTTGACGCAGAGTGTCTGAGAGCCACACAGAGGTCAGCCAAGCTGATGTTGGGACCGTAGTTTTTAAAACCGAAACTGGTGATTGGACTACTCCACCTAATGAACCGGTTTACCCACTGGAACTGGTCTAACTAGGATTGGTTTGGTCTAAACGAATTGGTTTTAGATAAATACATTAAATAATTAGTTTTTAATGAAACAAAACTATTTTTAAGATTTAAAACCATGATTCCAAGCCAATAGAGGCAAAACATGCAAAATTTGCTCATTTATATAGCATGTAAAGGTGAATATATCAAAATGGCACTGAGTGCAATGCATATCATCGACTAAATAGCAAAATACATAAGCAATGAGGCTCTAAATGGCCTATAAAGTCCAAAAACAATGCTGCAAGCTATGAGACCATTGGCCTACTACAAGTCTACAGTGTACACATGATCAATCATGAAGTTCATCACCACTACTAGCCACAAGATCATCATCAGGAGCTATATAGACATCATTTGGTTCAGAGTCTGAAGATGCCTCAACCTGATCTTCAAACTCAGTATCAATGCCACCAATAACAATAGAAGTGGACCTAATGGAAGCACGAGTTTGTCAACTTGCATGACTAGTGCCTTCCATTTGTTCTTTGCCTTTCCTTGATGCCGCTACTGATCCTGGTTCTGATGCCACCACATAATCCTACTTCATCCCCTGCTAAATCCATGTCGATATCAAAATCAGCCTCAAACATAGGTTCTTTAGTCTTCTCCACCCATTCTGATGTTGGATCAATATTGTCCAACACAATGGGATCTAGATCAGGAGTTTTGCTCATCATTTGGAGCTCCGATTGCATTTATTGTTTACCCCCAAATCATGAAATCCTGAAAACCATTAAGTCTGCTGAATTTCGAGTGAAATCTAAAATTTTAATTTCTCCATATGAAATCCAATGAGGTCGAAACCACTCTCAAACATCCTCAGTCATTTCATGGTAATGTTAAAAATTTAAGTAAAGGATGAAAATGAAAATTAAATGAAATGTCACTTTTACTTTAAGAATTTAACATTACCATTAATTGCCAACATTGTTCGGGTTGAAGTGTGTTAGGGAAATGAGAGGGTAGGCATGTTTTTCTTGGAGGGACTATTTTTAGAGGAAAAAACCCCAAATTTCCCTTAAAATAG
Source organism: Pinus taeda (assembly GCA_000404065.3). Taxonomy (NCBI): domain Eukaryota; kingdom Viridiplantae; phylum Streptophyta; class Pinopsida; order Pinales; family Pinaceae; genus Pinus; species Pinus taeda. The sequence goes on from APFE030466140.1 coordinate 173,390, forward strand.
CTTCAAAACTCACAAAAATGCATTTTGTGGGGGTTATACTTGCCCTGGCAATAAACCGGTCAGTTTAGGACAAAATCGGCCAGTTTGACCACAAACTTCCGGTTCCGTCCTAAACCAGCCGGTTAGCTCTAATTTTTGGCCAAACAGGGTGTCTGACCGGGTTTTTTGACCGGTTCCAACCGGTGGGCCTGCTAACGGCCGGTTAGACCGGTAACCGGTTAGCTGGGCCGGTTTTGAATACTATGGTTGGGACTAGGAGAAGTGTTGGAGAATTTTTCTCTCCGTGGGCAAGCCAATTTGGCACCCTGTTGTATTGAAGAATTGCTGAATAATAAAATCCTCCTTTGCTGCACCGGTTTTCCCACATTGGGTTTTTCCGGGGACTATTGTCCAAAATATCTGTGTCAATGTGTTGATTCTTTTTCTTGTGTTTGTTTTTGTATTACAGTGTGATATCTGCAGCATAATTTATTTTAATGTTTATTGAAGGAATTTTATAAATAACTTATTGAAGAATAAGTAGGAAAAGTAAATTAGATGTTGCATTGATAGAATTTTCACAGACAAAGACACCATGAACTGCACCCCAAAGTCTTTTATTCTGATTATCAAAATGTTCCCAGCAGGACAGTGGCTTTACACCAGCTTATACAAAGTTACATCAAAGCAGAGCCCAAGATCTAGATAAAAATAGAAGCAAAATGCCCTTCTATTTATAGAGAAATTCCTCCAAGTGGAAAATAACGGCTAGTTGGCTTGATCCCCGTTAAAAAAATCTTGACCGTCGATAAATCTTTGATGATCTTTTAATCTTTGCCGTCGAAAATATTTATTTTTGAGGAATTTTCGAATTTCTCATTAAGACCATTTTTTATTAGCTTAAAAAAATAAATTGGGCTAATTTCCTCAAAAAATTGACTTTGACTTAACCACCAACGTCCAAAGGTCCAATTTTTCTTGAAACATCCAATATTCAGAACTCCAAAAATTGATTTCTTTTAGACCCACGAATTTTTCCACTTGGAGAATTTAATTTCTCTAACATTTTAATTTTTTGGCTTAAATTAATTAATTTTCTGGCTTAGGTTTAATTTTAATTTTGCCAGAAAAATTAATTAATTGATAGATGAGACAATTAATTATTTTTCAACTCTCAAATATTTTAGACATGGTGTCTAAGTATGAGAGACCATGCATTAAAATATTTTTTACATAAGATTTTACAAATTCAACTCGTAAAGAGGGATACCTGTTCGTTATTGGCCCTCAAAATACATACCCAATTCTGCGACAATATGATTTAGTAAACCAAGTGATCTGTGATAAAATAATTTAGCTAAATAACTTAAATTATTTCCAAATCACTTTTACAAAAGTCTCGACTAAAACAGTAGGACTCACCTAAGACTTCGACAATAAATTCCACCCTAGCTTTGGGGCGAGGATGGAGAGAAAAATTCTGCCGATCATCCGTGTTTAGAAACACAGATAATCAGTGAGATGAAAAACCTCCTAGGATGAAATTCATTGCTCAAATAATAGGCTTACCTAGGTTGTTACATACATACACGGTTTTACTAGTATCATTTACATTACAGATTTTCAAAATGGGTTTACAATGATTCGAAAAATTGCTGGTTGATGATCCAGATCTTTTGAAAAAAAATGTCACAACTGCTTCCTTGGAATTGTGAAAAAATGGGTGCAATAAGGTCTATTCTTGCACCATAGCACATTCAAGACTTCATTAGGCCTCCTCAAAGGCCCAATGACTCACTTTATTGATCATTCAACCCTCTTAAGAGGCTTATTGTTATGTTATTGAGCTATCTTGGTGGGCTTGCCACTTGCACATTATTTTATTATTTGGTGTTCAATTAGGCCAAATTAGGCAAATCGAACTCATTAGTGATTGTATAAATAGAAGTGAGATGATTCATTTTGATCATCATCATTTGGATTGGATTACTATCTCTTATGAGATTTTCACACTTTTTGCTGGGATGAATTTTTGGAACTTTTCTTGATGCACTATGATGTTTGGATTTCACTATTGTCTTTGGAGATTCTCTAATGTGAAGTTGATGAATGAATATACTCTTTCTTTCATGTAAGTCGAAATTTTGATGTTATTCTTGTTATCTTACTGGTTAATTGCATGTATGATGTTATTCTTTATTCTTGCATGGGTTAAATGTAATGCGAAATTCTTTTGGAACCTAGAATAAGTGATTAAATGCATTCGTTGTGTTGGCATTGTTGTCATTGATGGCAAATGAGCAACTATGTGAATCAAAATGTTGAGTTTGGGATGTTGAATTAGAATGTTGGCTTATGTTGTTGTATGCATATGATGAGCGAGAATGTTGCTCAAAGGCTGATTTATGTTGAATGCTAGATGGCTTGAACTGAAGAAGGCTGAAAGTGATGTGAAGTGCAAAGACTATGATAATCAATGTGAAGAATGAACATTGTCAAGTGGAACACAAAATATTGAAACACAAGTTGGAAAAATATATGCTTTTATTAATAGAAAAATGTATGATATAAATCTGATTTGTCTCTTGTAATCATTACTAGTTGAGCTGTTTTATTTTAGCTCTATTTTATATTACAATTTTTATTTTATATTTATTTATTTTTAGAATTGAAAATGAAGGGACAAGTGTATGAGCAGTTTTGGAAGTCCAAGAGACAATGCTTCATTTCATATTTCTGCAAAGAATACAAACAACCCTTATGGCTTGCTTATAAAACATACAATGTGGAATGGACAAGGAACTTTTTGAAGAAAAACAATATGCATAAGAAAGTGGATGAGCTGCAAGGAAAGATATGCAAAATGAAAAGGAGAAGCAGTGTAGCAGTACACTTGACAGTAGAACTATAAATGAGGTAACCAACATTTGTAACACGATGTCGTGATTGAGAGATTTCTGTCCTCTTCTATGTTATAGCTTGAAAAGTAATAGGTTGTAGCCTGTTGAGGTAGGAGCCTCCTGTGGGTTGTAGCCTGTAGAAAATTGTGGGAGTTGGAGCTTCCTTCGAGGTAGAAGCTTCTTGTAGGGAGTAGCAGCTTGCCTTCACATCACTTTCAGCCTAAAATTTGCGGTTTTCTCTCTTCTGGGTTTCCACTTATATCTGGTGTCTTTATGTGTTTATTCTTGCGTGTTGTGTGAATGTTTTGAATTCTTGATAAATAAATTTGCAAACTTCTCTCATTGAAATCTGCAAAAGGAATTCAATAATAATTGAGCACAAACATAAATCATTAATTGCATAAGAAAAAGATTAGGTTGAGCAAAATTAAAGAATTTGAATTACCCCCCCTTTCACTAATTCCCAATCATAAATATCACATTGACCTTTGAGGGATTGGGCAAATGTTCCTAGAGGCACCTCTTTGGTTAAAGACCTCAAAACTATGTCTCCTTCGCAAATTTGAAGTATAAATCTCTATTGATAAAGTTGCTGCCCTTGGAGAGGCTAGCAAAGATCAATTAGGGCTCCTTAGCTCATGAAATTTCATGATCTATGTGTATCTTGACTCCATTAAGTCCAAACAATAAGGAACTGATCCTCGTATCCCTTTGGTGGTCAAAATAACTTTTTTTTTTCATTTCTTCCAATTTTATGTTGATTTGGGGTAGCATCGGATGTGCTATAGGCATGAAAATTGGTGGAGAGGCTAAAGCACATGAGATTTCCAATACCCAGAAATGGTTTGGGCAGATTCTAAACAATTTAAGAGATATTAAAATAATTAATATTTTTAATGGAGTCCCTAAACTTAGGGAAAATAAAATATCAATGTGAATTAATATAAAACTGTGTTAGAAGGGTCCAAAAGTCATGGATCAAGCTAGAGTAAATCTTAGCCATTCATTAGGGATTTAATCTCGGCCGTTGATTTGTCAACGAGAAAAGTATAAGAGGAGACTTGAGGGTCACTTGGAGAACACACCAAGAGATCAAGATTTCGACTTTCTGGGGTTGGATTTGCTGAGAAAGTTGATAGAGTGATCAGAGTTGCAGTTGAGGGGCAGTGAATACAGAAGCAGAGAGGCAGAGATAGCACTGGGAGGATCAACACAGTAGTCGGAGAGAGGGACGCAGAAGTAGCCAAGGGTTCACGTAGAGGTAGCCAGGAGTTGCGCAGTGCCTCAGAGGGCCAGCGTGGGTGACGTAGAGGGTTAGAGGACTGACGCAGTACCTCCAGAGGCTGACGTAGGCCAAGCCAAGTGACGCTGGGCTAACGCTGGGCCAGAGAGAGGCTGAAGCAGTCCCTAGAGGTTGACGCTGGGGTTTCGTGGCGCAAATTGGAGCTGTGGAGCTGCCGGAGTGTTTATCTGGGCTTTCAGCTGGAATATTTACTTCCGAGTAGAGAGGTACTACTGCCGAGATTTTTTTGTTGGGTGAGTTGGATTTGGCACCTAGATTGTATTCTGAAACTGCTTAATAAATCAAACCTTCAGATAGCTGCACCGATTCTCCCGCATTGGGCTTTTTCCGGGGACATTAGTCCAAAAACAACAGTGTCACTTGCGTGCTTGTTTCTGTTTCCTTCAGTTGATGATCTGTAATGTGTTGAGCATGCACTTGTATTTATTTCCAGTATTTACATGGTAAATAACTTGTTAGTTAACAGAACAAGTAGGTAGGAATAAATCAGAAAGTACATGAAGGGTTTCTAACGGGTTAGACTTAGAAATTCCAACATGTTATCGGAGCATGGTTGCAGATCACAGGAGAACTGAGGACATCAACCGAGCAGAGCAGCAACAACAGAAAACAGTGGTCCCGAGTGACAGATGCTATTCCTAGCAGAGAAGCAGCAAGGAAGGGGTGACGCAGTGCCTGTGTCATCAAGTACGAGCTAAGAAGAGGCAACTCAGAGGTTGAAGGAGGCAAAGACAGGCTCATGCAGAGCCACGCAGAGGGCTGACGCAGTTGGCTGAGGAGGTTGATTTGTCGGTGCTGGGATTGCGCAGAGCCTAGGAGAACTAACCTTCAGTTTGCTGGGGTTTAGGAGGCCGTGGGTAAGTTGCAGAGTGGAGCTGGTGGGGTACTGTAGTCAGAACAATACCTAACAGGGCAAGGCCAAGGAGGGGGGAGTTGCTACCGAGGATTTCTAGCCGAGAAATCTGGATCAGTGGTGCAGCTACACTAGCGATCGAAGTGGGGGCATCTCGACATTGGCAGAAGGGTTTCCAGGAGGGAAATTGAGGCTCAGAGGGAGTCACATCGAGAACTTCCAGGAGGGAAGTAGAGGAGTAGCGAGATGGCAGTGAACGGGGTAAGAGACCAGGACAGACTGGAGGGAGCCTCAAACTTTGTACTCTGGAAGGCTAGAATCTTATCCGTTCTAGACAAGAATCGTGTCAAGCACTTCGCCTTGAGGACGATAGCTATCCTAGTTGACCCAACTGATAACGACAAGTACGAGGAGGCAATGGCGAGGGCCAAGAACATCATTCTTGACGGGGTCAAAGACCATGTAGTACCACATATTGCCGAAAAGGACATGACAAATGAGATGTGGTAGGCCCTAAAGAAATTGTACTAGCATATTTCTGTGCAGAGAAGGATGTTACTAGAAAATCAACTGTGATCATACTAGATGTAGAAGGAAGAACAGATCGACCCCTTCCTCAGTCGATTGAAGGAGATCCCGGATCAGTTGACTTCCATAGGGGCCACGCCGGATCAAGAATTGATGGTGAGAATAGCCCTGAATGCAGTCTTAGAAGACTGGGAGGTGTTTGTCCAGAACATACTGGGCAGGGCGACTCTTCCAGATTGGGAGGAAATGTGGGCTGCTCTTCGCCAAGAAGAGATCAAAAGGTTGAGTAAGGAGGGAAGCAGCGGAAAGGGGATCAGAATCAAGAAGGAGGAGGAGGTGGATGCTGCCCTAGCATTTGAGGGAAAGCAGGAGAAACGAAAGAAGAAGGACCTCTCCTAGGTCAAATGCTTCCACTATGGGGAGCTGGGTCATTATGCGACCCAGTGTCCAAGGAAGAAGAGCAAGGGAGAGGCCTCCGAGACCAAGGCTGCGCTAGCAAGGGCAGAGAAGGAAGTGGAGATAGACGATGACTATGCCATGAGTACACACACACCACTTGAGCGGAAGTGGGGAGACATTGAGCTGTAGTCAGACGGACTATATGCAATGAGGGGCAGGATCCTCGAGGTACCCAGTCTCTTGGATTAGACCTTGCTACGGGAGTCTCAAAGAGGAGTAGCAACATTGGTGGATGTCAGTAGAGACGAATGCGGATGGAGCGACAGAGGGAGCTATAGTGCAAGATTTCCAAGATAACGCAAGGCTATTAAGTTGCAACAGTGTAAGAGGCACGGAGAGTGTTGCAACAGTTCGGGATGGCACCGAGAGGTTTGCAGCGGTACGAGATGCAGGGAGTTGTTGCAACAGCGTAGAGGTTAGTAGAGGGAGCACTTGATAGTGGTAGAGAGAGCTTCAACATCGGGAGTGTCTCTAGCCAGACAAGGATGTCAGTAGTTGGGTGGATTAGTTGCTTACTTCTTAGTAATTGAGTTGCAGTGCAGTCGTAGTTGGCAGTGGCATGATGCTGCAGGATGAGAGGCGTTGCAGTCCAGATGCAACAGTGGCAGTGGCAGGGCCATGGGCAGCAACATGGATGCAGAGGGAGTTGCCGTACAGATGCAACAGTGGCAGTGGCAGGGCCATGGGTAGCAATACATGATGCAGTAGTGCAGAGGATGTCGGGCAAAAGGCCAAGCATTAACATAGGGATCAATGCTGGATGATCAGGGTGATGCTCAGTGAGGAGTATTACTAGAGAGCAATCCTCGCTAAGAGGGAGTGTAGATTTGGGGTAGCATCGGATGTGCTCTAGCCACGAAAATTGGTGGAGAGGCTAAAGCACATGAGATCTCCAATATCCAGAAATGGTTTGGGCAGATTTTAAACAATTTGGGAGATATTAAAATAATTAATATTTTTAATGGAGTCCTTAAACTTAGAGAAAATAAGATATTAATGTGAATTAATATAAAACTATGTTAGAAGGGTCCAAAAGTCATGGATCAAGCCAGAGTTAATCTTAGTTGTTGATCAGGGACTTAATCTCGACCGTTGATTTGTCAACGAGAAAAATATAAGAGGAGGTTTGAGGGTCACTCGGAGAACACGCCAAGAGATCAAGATTTCAACTTTCTGGGGCTGGGTTTGCTGAGAAAGTTGAGAGAGTGATTAGAGTTGCAGTTAAGGGGCAGTTAATATAGAGGCAAAGAGGCAGAGATAGCACTGGGAGGATCAACGCAATAGCCGGAGAGAGGGAGCAGAAGCAGCCAAGGGTTCACGCAGAGCCAGCCAGGTGCTGCGCAGTGCCCCAAAGGGCTAGCGTGGGTGACGTAGAGGGCCAAAGGACCGACGCACTGCCTCCAGAGGCTGACGGAGGCCATGCTAGAGTAACGTTGGGCTAACGCTGGGCCAAAGAGAGGCTGGCGTAGTCCCTAGAGGCTGACGTTGGGGTTTTGTGGGGCAGATTGGAGCTGTGGAGCTGCCAGAGTGTTTATCTGGGGTTTCAACCAGAATATCTGCTTCTGAGTAGAGAGGTGATACTACTGAGGTTTTTCTCTGTTGGGTGAGTTGGATTTGGCACCCAGATTGTATTCTGAAACTGCTTAATAAATCAAACCCTGAGATAGTTGCACCGGTTTTCCTGCATTGGGTTTTTCTGGGGACATTAGTCCAAAAACAACAGTGTCACTTGTGTGCTTGTTTCTGTTTCCTTTAGTTGATGATCTGTAATGTGTTAAGCGTTCACTTGTATTTATTTTCAGTATTTACATGATAAATAACTTGTTAATTAACATAACAAGTAGGTAGGAATAAATCAGAAAGTACATGAAGGGTTTCTAATGGGTTAGACTTAGAAATTCCAACATTCTAGGCCTAACCCCATAAGGTCTCCTATGGCATCACATGAAATCATTTGCAGCCATCCAAAACCCTTGAAAATTGGTCCAGTACTGCGCTGTAGTTTGCTCAATAGGTCCTCCAAATTTCAAGCAATTCCGACGGTGGAATATCGAGATATAGCAAGCCCTAGCCACAAGACCATTTCTTGCCCTAGGTTGATTTTGGGTTAGGGATCTCATTAGGATCATTGCATCCAAATCTCAAAAGAAAATTTGTCCTTTGATCCTCTTCTCTTCCCTAATTAGGTCAAGCCCCTCCTTGGTTGATCAACTCCATACTCGACCTAATTTTGGGTCCACTTGGTCTTTTGTGGTCCCGCAACTTTATAAATCTAATTTCACATAGATTACATAAAGGCCAATTCTCCATAAGGATTCTCCAGTCTAGGAATCATCTTGACAAATATATTCCCAAACTCCAGCCTTGAGAATCCCTCGGGCCCTTCCTAGAGAGCCCACCACCTTGATTTTGAAGCAAGCAAGCTATCTAATTGAGCCTCTATTGTGAATAAGCCTTGGGAATCGCCTCTTATCCTTTCATAGATTCATCTTTCCTTGTGATTCCTCTTATACTGGGTCTCTTCCTATCGGTGAAAGTCCATAAAGATCCGGATAGATGGGAAGCATACATGTAAAGATTGGATATGGAAGATCCGGATAGATGGATTGAGCTATTAGAGAATGAGGATGGATAACCTTCAACTTTCCCATCCCCTCCGTCTTTCTAGACTGATATGGTGATAACGCTCATTGTCTTCTGCTCATGACAGTGAGTCCTCTCTATAACTTGATTAGCAGGCATTTGGGGCAAGATGGACACGATTGACAACGAGATGCAAAAACAGTCATGATGATGTGGGAGGCATGCGTTCTTGTGGAGGCGATGTTATGGTTGGATTAGCTACCCAACTAATTACTATCACAAGGGGATCCAACACATGATTTTCTTACAGAGTTAGGCGAGATTTGAGCATGGAGCAGGTCATGGTTGGAGCTATCTGGTGCCCATATATATGGATATGCCTTATCGATGGAGGTTGTTGGACATTGGATAAACCAACGCTCCCTGTGTGTTTCGCGACATGGACTAACCCCCTCATGGATCCTTATCTCTGGCGATCCGATCATTGACTAACACCTGCGGGTTTTGGTGTAACGAAAATCGTGACTCCAACAAGTGGTATCAGAGCATAGGTCACGAGTACGATACAACACCTGACTCGTGTTGGGGGGGAGATTGTTGGACATTTGATAGACCAACGCTCCCTGTGTGTTTAATGACATGGACTAACTGCCTCTCGTGGATTCTTATCTCTGGTGATGCGATCGTTGACTAACACCTGCATGTTTTGGTGTAACGGAAATTGTGACTCCATCAGAGGTTGCTGAGATGGTGTTCTCGAGGGCGACAACATTTTTAGATTGATGGAGGATCTCTGCGCCCCGAGTTGGCGAGCGCCCAATAGAGTTGAAAAACTGATGATTATGGTTAAAGGCATGCAGGCGTGCCCGAGATGTGCGATGGGCGCCTGTGTTTGGTTAAAAGCGACTTAGGTTGGAGCGTTCAGTTAAAGGCGACTCGGAGGTGGATGTTTGGTTTTGTGCGACAAGTCGTCTATTAAAGGTGACGGGCGGTCGCACACACATAGCGGGCATGATGGGCGAGCGTGGGCGAGTAATCGAGCGAGAGTGCGCTGGGCGACTCGACGTCTGAACATGGGCAGAATCGGAAAGACTGCACAGATTCAAGCGATTTTGGCAAGGGTGGACATGATGAGTTGCAGTGCGGTAGCGTTGCCCGACTCATTGTAACAGGTGGACAGTAACTTGGGCACGGCTGCACAACAAGTTGGGCATGGCTGAATGAGTTGGGTAGGGTTGAACGAAGCCGGGCAAGTTTGAACGCCGGGGTGCTGCACGATTTTGGGGTTTTTGGCAGAAGTAGTACGGACGGGTGGTAGTGCTGTATGACTTGGGTACGATTGCCGAGTGAACTTGACAAGGTGTGCAGGTGGTTGCACGGACTTCGGTAAAGTTGTAAAATATTGTATTTGTACATTATTTGAAGATTTTATATATTATTGGGCAAACTTAATCGGGAGTTGCCCCTCCCAAGTATATGTGTGTATACTTTTCATTTATGGGATGATGCATCTAGACCAACATGCCCCTAGTCGACTTAGCAACACTACAGGGTCAAGTAGTTGATCCAGGGCCTATATGAGGTTTGTCTCATACAGTGAGACATGGGAGGGCTAACACCATCTATAGAGCCCTCAACGTTGGAGCAGAGATGAGCATATTGACCACCGACACATGAGACCTATTTTTGTGCCCCAAGACAAAAACTGGGGTCCACAAAAGATTTTGTAAGAGATCTAGTAGCCAGCCCCTAGAACATGATTTCAGAGGGCCTCTACACTCATCATGGCACTTGCAGCGCTCAACATCATCCCTAAAGAAGCATACGCTAGCATGACGTTAACATTTCAGCTTGGACATGTGGAGATTTAATTTTATTGTCAAAAGCTATAAGGTCGGCTTGTGACCGTACATGTTGGCACACATTACTTTATGATTTTTAGGGGCTTGTAGGCTAATTAGGCATTTGTATGTCTCACATAAGTAGAGAAACATGTCATTGTTACTTATCATCATCACACCTCTTGGATTTTCTGCCTCATTAGAGGGATTCAAACTTGTTCTTATGAATGAATTGGATATCTTGGATGCATTTTGATAGTTGGAGCTGATCTTGGATATTCTTTAGTATAATGGATGGAAATATGGCATGTTATCTTGTAAGTGTACTTAATTGTTGAATATTTATTTTTTAATGTCTAATGTATGGAATTAATGATTCTAGGTTATGCTAAATGGTGCCCTAATTTGTTGAAGATTAAATGAATTTCTATCTAGATGAATATTCTATGCATTACTCATACATAACATGTAATGAATTGTCTTAGTAGCGAACTCTTAGAAGCTCTCCCATGAAAATCCATTTTTCCATTACATAGGTAAATGCTTGAAATTTCATTGCTAGGGTATCAAATTTCGGCCTCCTTAGAATCAATTTTGGCTAATGTATTTCGTCCTAGAGTCCATTCTCCTAAGGGACAAGGGACTAGTCCAATTGGTTGGTGATCATACTCTATTTTTATCCATATTTTCTCTCTCCTAATTCAACCCTTTCAAGGCCAAGCTAGGAAACTAGGGCTTGGTGCGGATCCCTAGGCAAGTAGAGTTTTGGTAGCTGGAGAGCCTAAACATCAAGGGAATAGTATTCTCCACAAAATCTATCATTTTGGTGGGCATCCACTTCAATTTCATCTATAAATTTTCTTTCCCTAATTGTTTGCCTAGAAGGGAAACCCTAGTTTTGACTTGCTTCAACTTTAGCTCTTTCTTGAAGAGCTCCTAGTGAGGTCACCTTACATATTAACCTTAGAATACCTGACATAAGTGATCTCTTTTCCACTGGGACTCCTCCTATCAGTGAAAGTTCGTAAAGAGTATGGGGGATAGTGGGCCACTACCCCATTGTTGTCTCTTGGTATAGTTTATGCTTGTAGGGTTTCCCTCTCCAAGGCTTGCTAGATTTTGCAGCAACATTTTTGGCACTGTTGCTAGGGAGGAAGGGAGTCTACCTTCTAGATTGAAGCATGTTTTCTTCTCCCCATTTCGAGAGGCATTTTTTCTAACGACAAGATAAATCCTTATATGGCATCTCGATTGGAAGGACGAAGCCCCTGTTCTTCATTGAACTCCAATTTCAATGTTTGTAGTGTGAAGCAAGCATCTCTTAAGGAATTTTAAATTCACCTTGGCGACTCCTCTCATGGTTGATATGCAAGTCTCAAAGCAATGGCTCCACGAGATTGGGAAAAATCATACCCAGCTTTAGACATTGCGTGGGTCCTTGGATATCTTAATAAACTCGATTGTAACTATTTAAAAGGTTTACCACAGTTTGATGGTGATCCATCTACAGCAACTGATCATGCAACTAAGTTCATCAAGTACACTTCAAGTGTCAATGTGGTTCATCAAGACGTTCTCATTTGGTCTTAATTTTATTAATAAGCAAGGGTTTTTGACTCCAAAAGGCACTGGTTTCATATTTGAATTTAATCTAATCCCTAAGATCTTGGTAAATTTAACCAAGTAGCTAGGCCACTAAACTGTGTCTCCCGGACTTGTTGGATACCAACTTGTCCTTCGCCTTCACAGTTCCATAGTGACTACCCCCCATAGCTTATTGTTGGGAGATAGTTAGAACGGAGAGGTCGGGGATCAAAGTGATAGCCCACGACTCGAGTCGTTGTTGCAGTGCTTGTACAATCTAAGTGACAACACCTAGCACATACCACAAATCAGTGAGACAAAGACACCATGAACTACACCCCAAAGTCTTTTATTATGAATACTAAAACGTTCCCAACAGGACAATGGCTTTACACCAACTTTTACAAAGTTATATCAGAGTAGAGCCCAAGATCTAGATAAAAATAGAAGCAAAATGCCTTCTATTTATAGATAAATTCCTCCAAGTGGAAAATAACGACGAATTGGCTTGATCCCTGTCAAAATAATCTCGACCGTCGATAAATCTTTGATGATCTTTTAATCTCTGCTGTCGGAAATATTTATTTTTGAGGAATTTTCAAAACCATTTTTTATTAATTCAAAATAATCATTTTGGGCTGATTTCTAAAAAAAATTGACTTTGATTTAACCACCAAGGTCCAAGGGTCCATTTTTTCTTGAAACATCCAATATTCCCTTAGTGGGGGACCTCCAAAAAATAATTTCTTTTAGACCCACGATTTTTTCCACTTGGAGAATTTAATTTCTCTAACATTTTAATTTTTTGACTCAAATTAATTAATTTTCTGGCTTAGGATTTAATTTTATTTTTGTCAAAAAAATTATTTTATTGACACATGAAGCGATTAATTAATTTTCCACCCTCAAATATTTTAGACATGGTGTCTAAGTATGAGGGACCATGTACTAAAATATTTTTTACATAAGATTTTTCAAATTCAACCGTCAAAGGGGGAATACCCGTTCGTTATAGACTCTCAAAATACATAATCAATTCTTCGACACAATATGATCTAGTAAACCAAGTGATCTGTAATAAAATAATTTAGCCAAATAATTTAAATTATTTCCAAATCACTTTTACAAAAGACTCGACTAAAATAGTAAAACTCCCTTAAGACTTCGACGATAAATTCCAACTTAGCTTTGGGGTGAGGTTGGAGGGAAAAACTTTGCTGATCATCCGTGTTTAGAAAAACAGATAATCAGTGAGACGAAAAACCTCTTAGGATGAAATTCATTGCCAAAATAATAGGCTTACCTAGGTTGTTACATACATACACGGTGTTACTAGCATCATTTACATTACAAATTTGTAAAATAGGTTTATAATGACTCAAAAAATTGCTGGTTGATGATCTAGATCTTTTGAAAAAAATTGTCACAACTGCTTCCTTGGAATTGTGAAAAAATGGGTGCAACAAAGTCCATTCTTGTATCATGGCACACTCAGGACTTCATAGGCCTCCTCAAAGGCCCAACGGCTCACTTTATTGATCATTCGACCCTCTTGAGAGGCTTATTATTATGTTATTGAGCTATCTTGGTGGGTTTGTCACCAAGGGATGTTTTTTTTTTAGACAGAAACGGATAGGTTTTATTAATCGGCGCCAACACAGCAGCTGAGAGCTCTTACATTTGTTAAGTTATGGTATGTTCTATGCTTATAACAATTTACTTCTTTTTTCTTATTATATTCCACCGATTAGCAATCATATGTACATAAAGTAAAGTGCAGATAGAACATTAAACGATTGACAGAAAACAAGCCAAGACAAGAGACACAAGATGTGGCGGCTAGCCAGGGACAAACCCCACAATGTGTGGGGAAACCCTTTGATCAACTCTTCTTTTATCTTCAATAATTCAGCAAAGAGAAATAGTACAATGAATCTGATTCATATCAACAGTAGCAAACCCTAGATCAGCAGTATCAGCATTAACGGCTTCATTATCAAACTAGGGCAGATGATATCTCACAAACTGTTCATCGGATTGACTTCATTCCACCACCAAAAGTTGCGGCTTTCAGAGGAGGTTCAGATGAACCTACAACGCAGTTCCAAAGAGGAGATCTTCTAGGCCTCGCAAGTCAATCTTTACTTGTGCAGTTGCAGCTTCAGTTTCAGCAGTTTTCGGCTTCAAACTAGGGCAGTCGATATCTTGCAAACCGTTCATTGGATTGACTTCATTCTAGCACCAAAAGTTGCGGCTTTCAGAGGAGGTTCAGATGAACCTACAACGCAGTTCCAAAGAGGAGATCTTCTAGGCCTCGCAAGTCAATCTTTACTTCTGCAGTTGCAGCTTCAAATTCAACAGCGTCCGATTTCACATGTGTGAGAGAGAGAGACCCATTTCAGTGTAGTAGAGAAGAGACTCATATCTGCGCAGTAGAGAGAGAGATGCGATGAGATGAGTGAGTCCAAATGAGGAAAAGTCCTCTTATATTTATACACACTACATGAGTTGTAGGTCGGCTTGATAATAATTCCATAATCAAAATAAATTCATATCTCCATGAATACTTATCGGAATCGGATGATCTTTATATCAATCCTACACCTCTCGACGACAGGAATCTAATAAAAATATTAT
>APFE030466140.1:194518-217043 GCA_000404065.3 Pinus taeda
ATAAATTCATATCTCCATAAATACTTATCGGAATCGGATGATCTTTATATCAATCCTACACCTCTCGATGAGAGGAATTTAATAAAAATATTATCAGCCATGAATAAGATGACCCACATGAAGTTTTGCCCTAGTTGCCAATTTTAACAACATTCCTGCTGTGGCTAATAGCACGGAGCAATATTTTTCTATAGCGACAGGAATGCTTGCAACAGGTACTGAGACACCTTGAGAATGACAGGAAAGTCCCGAAAGATCGCTCGAAATTTAGCAGATCAGGGGGCCGAGAGGAGATCCCCCCTTTGGAAGCCTGTAGATCCAATCTGAAACTGATGAGAATGAATGCTTCTACCACTGGCGCTGGAGATGATTGCCCGACGCCCTTTCAAAGGAAAGCAAATGGAAACAACATGGAAAACAGGGGAAGGAGCACGCTGGCTTTTATGATGTGAAGTCTTGTAAAAAACTCGTAGTTATTCGGTCGAAGTCACTAGCCTGGGAAGTTATTCAGTAAATCCATAGAAAGAGGTCGTGATCCTATATTCATCACATAGAAGCTGGCAATTTTTTTAAATAATGGCACGTTGCGCCGCTTTGTCAACCTTGGTGAGAAGAACCCTTAGAATAAAGCTGAGAGAGGTCACAACACAAAGAGATAGGGATATAGGTCAGGCTGCATCGTTACAGAAGGAACCAAGAACATTATTAATCAAAAGAAACTGAATTGGAGAAAAAGGGCGAGGCTTGGTAACTGGAACCCAGAGGGAGGAGAGGCCCAAAAATCACAGGGCTGAAGGAATATTACAGATTGATTCAACATGGTTAATAGTAAGAGATCTTTTACTCCGAAGAGAGCCAAGATTGGCTTCCTTGTCCGCCTGGGAATTTAACTTCCTAGGGATATGAAAGAAAGAGATGTTGAGAAATTTTGGCAATGTTAACCTGATTTTCCATAGGATGGTGGATAATTTGAACTTAGCAGGATTCTTATGAGTATTCAATGCCTGGATAATGAGCCTGGAGTCCCCGAAGACAGAGATGGAGAGGAAGTTACCTTTAATCGCTTGATTCAAACCCTGCCACAGAGCTAGGGCCTCTGCTCTGTTATTAGTTTCCCTGCCCAGACCCCAGGCAAAACGAATCACAGTGGAACCTTCAGGACCTAGGAGAACCCCTCCGCCTCCAGCAATACTAGGGTTTCCTTTAGAGGCCCCGTCGAAAAATAGACAATGTTCATTTAGAGCCGACCTCCACTTAATGAACTCCTATTCTCCCAATCGGATTTCCTAGTTGGGGTTGGCAATAGCAGGAGTAGGGGAATGATCCTTATGATTTGGGAACAACCCTTTCAGCCAGAGATCTTCCTCTCTGTCCAGCTCTTTTCCATTCTTTATGATAGAATTGGCTGCTAGAGATTCCCCCAAAAAAGCTTTGACTTTATTGATGACTCTTGTTGGATTGCCGCTTTCGTTCTTGAATGTTCTGTTGTTCCTTTCTAGCCACAGCTTCCAACAAACAAATTTGGGAATCCACATCCAACAAGTTTTGAGAAGTTGTTTTTTGGGGAGATCGAACGGGGATAGAGTGACCCAGTTTTGAATAAGATTTGGGGTGTTCCCTAGGAGCTCTATTTTGTCAAAATATGGTAGCAGGACACCCTTCCAGACTTCTAGAGCAAAGGGGCATTCTAAGAACATATGATCAACGGTTTCATCATCCGACATACAAAGGGTGCACATGGAAGGACCTTCCATACCGCACCTGTGAAGATTATCTCTAGTGAGGACGCTGTTGTGTGCTAAAGTCCAGCAGAAGAAATCAACTTTGGGGAGAGAGGGGAATGCCCAAATGAATTTCCATTGAGCAGGATCCAGAGGAACATTCGGAAAGGCCTTCAAACTCTTGTAACCTTCAGAAGCTGAATATGCACCAGAACGCGATCCCCACCCTCGTTTGTCCTTAGCAGAAGCTCTTAAAGTGGATTTCCCTTGGAGCCTATCCAGAAAAATCGTGGCTTCACCTTCCAGCCACAAAGGAATATCCCCTAGGTACTAGCTGTTCCATAGACAGGTAGCATCCTCTGACCAGGTGGAGATGTCCCAGAGGGTATTTAAATTGCGGGCCTGTAGCTAGGCTTTGATATTGGCGAGGTCTTCCATCTTATTCAAAGGTTGATCACCAAGAATTGGATCATCCCAGATTCTAATTTTTTGCCCATTACCTGGGATCCAGTACAGATTATGGCTGAAGTGTTCTAAGGCTTTGAGACAGAGTTTAAAAATAGGTGAACCTTTGGAAGTTCTGGGTGGCTGGTCCAAGCATCTAAGGCGCTGCCCATGAAAATATTTTTTCCACAGGACCTTCTTGCTCCAACTTAAATTTCCAGAGACAATGTTCCAGAGCAGCTTAGCTCCTAAGGCCAGATTCTGGGCAGCTAGATCGCGCATTTGGAGACCTCCTTCCAAAAATGGCTTTTTAATAGTATCCCATTTAACTAGGTGAAGCCTTCTTTCATTATGTTTTCCCCCTTCCGAAAGAAAACGCCTCAGAAGTGCTTCCATTTTGCTTATGAAGGTTTTAGGGGCAAGGAGGATGGAATGCTGATATAATGGCATACTTGACAGGACAGGTTTCATTAGAATGACCTTTCCAGCGTTGTTCAACCAAGAGGCTCCCCAGGCATGGATTCTGAGTTTAATCTTGTCCAACAGGGGCATCCAGTGGGCTACTTTAGGAATGGCCTTGAAGATTGGGATCCCCAGATATTTAAAAGAGTCCTAGGCCCTGGATCCTTCCATATCAAGAAACCTTGCAATTTCGGATAATTCCTTGAACGAGCAGTTCTAGCCATAGATTGTGCTTTTTAGGTAGTTGATCTTGCTGCCCGAGACCTCTCTGTAAATATCCAGCTCCTTCTTGAAGTATCTTGCAGAGTGTATGCTTGCCCCACCAAGCAATAAAGTGTCATCAACAAATTGAGCATGGTTTATGTCTTTGACATTGCTAGCCATACGAAGGCCAGGGAGGGTTTGAGTTTGTTGACCATATTCGAGCTGGGAACTGAGCACTGTGGCTTGAATAGCATAAAGGAGCGGTGACAAGGGGAAACCTTGTCTAAGGCCCCTAGAGGCTTGGAAAAAATTTGAAGGTCGACCATTGACCAATGGCACTATCCAGGGAGAGGCAATGCAGGCTTTAACCCAATCAATGATGGCTGAAGAGAAGCCCATTTTCGTCATCACAATAAACAAGAAATCATGTCTCACCCTATCAAAGGCATTAGCTAGATCCAGTTTAATCACCATACCTTTCTCCTTTCGGTGATAGCTTGAATGGACTGCTTCTTACACCAGCACAATATTGTCTAGTATTTTTCTCCCTTTGATGAATCCTCCTTGGTTTTCAGGGATAATGGACGGCAGAATCTTCTTAAGGCGATTGGCTATAATTTTGGTGATCAACTTGTAACTGGAGTTACACAAGGAGATTGGCCTAAATTTGCTGAAATCGGATGCGCCTTTCTCTTTTGGGATCAAGGCAAGAAATGCTGAATTGATGCCGCCTCCGATCTTGGCACAAGATTGAGATTTCCTAACCATTCTCAACAAGTCATTTTTTATTGTGGCCCAACAGGATAGATAGAATCTGATGGGTAACCCATCCGGGCCAGGAGCTTTATCGGGTTCCATACTATCCAGGGCAAATTTAAGTTCATTCATGCTGATTGGAGCAGTCAGCATAGAATTGTCAGAATGTTGGATACATTGAGGAATTAAGTCCATCGAATAGGCTTGAGGATCAATGGGAGGATCATCGGGGGCAGAGTAGAGATCTTTGAAGAAAGAGTGGGCAACCCTCTTTATGCCTTCATAATCCTTGATCACTGCGTTTTGATGGTGAATTTCTTTTACATTTTTGAAGTGCTTGCGTGCTTCAGCTTGCTTGTGGAAGAAGCTAGAATTTTTGTCCCCAGCCTGTAACCAAAGAGTTCTAGATTTCTGTCTCCAGTACTCTTCTTCTTCCCTGCTTGCTTTGTGGAGTTCTTTTTGCAGATCAACTTCTATTTGAAGGAGGTCGTGGGAGACAACAGTATTTTCCAAAGATAATTGGTGGGTAGCAAGATTGTCCAAAGCCTCCTTTCTCTTGGAGGTGGGAGATTTCAACTTTCTAGCCCACTCCTTGAGCCTTCTTTTTAGTCCCCTCATTTTTTCTTCCCACACATAGAAAGGGGAACCATGAACATGCCTGATCCAGGACTCTGAAACCACCTCTTGTAAGCTATCATGCTGAAGCCACAATGAGCTGAATCTAAAGGGAATAGGGCCAAGGTTTACATCCATGGAAAGATCAAGGAGAATAGGCTTGTGATCAGAGGTACTGTTTGGTAGAATTTTGGAAGAGGCCATTAAACTGCTGGTCAGAAAAGAGGATTGGACGAGAAATCTATCCAATCGAGCAACAATATGGCTTGGGCCAACCCTTTTGTTGGACCAAGTGAACTTCCCAGATGTGGGCTTGATATCCTCCAGCGCCCAACCCAACATAAGGTCTTCAACCCACTCTCTAGCTGGGTCCCTGACTGGGGAGCCACCCTTTTTCTCATTTGCAGCTAGAGTGACATTCATATCTCCTGCAAGAATAATGTTTTCTGGATTGTGCAACAAAAGATAGGACAAAATCGAATCCCAACATGATTTTTTCTCAGATGGAAGAACTGGAGCGTATATATTGAATATACTTACTTGTTGGCCAGAGTCTTTATGGAGGAGCTTCGTGAAAAGCCAGTGAGGAGAGCAATCTTTCTGAATCAGGTCATAGAGAGAGCTATCCCAGAAGGAACCGAATCCTCCGGAGGCGCCTTCCGCACTGACAACACTCCCATTTCCTTTATGCCAGAAGGATTTGCTAGCATGGAGGAGAAGAAGTTCCTCCAACTTTCTCTCCTGGATGAGTAGGATTTCAGGCGAATACGTTCTCACTATCTCTTTCAGGGCATCTTCTTTCAGTGTGCTGCCTAATCCTCTACAGTTCCAGGAGATGTATTTCATTATTTATTGGATTGGGAAGTGGCTTCTTTTGGAGCCGTGCCATGCTTGCGCCCGGATCTTGTATTCATCATTCCCTTGAGTGTTTTCTGGGAGCCTTGGAGAACCTCCATATAAGTTTTCTCCTCTCTTTGTTTCTTCTTGGATTTTCGTCCCCTGGTTGTTTTGGTAGGGGTAACTTGCGAGCTATCTGATTCATAGACTCTTTCTTCTGATTCTTCATCAGATTCGATGGCCAGTCTGATAGGCTCTTCTTTATCTGCAGTTCTTTCATTGTCTCTATCTGCTGCGAGGGTGTTTGTTTCAGTATCATTTTCTGTTGCATTCTTCGACAAGTCTTCCCATTCTTCTTGAGCCCTGATGGTTTCTGCGTTCCCACCTGAGGAGGAACCAACCTTTTGGGCTTCATTGGCCTTTGGCTTGGTCTGAGATTTCCCCACTGTCCCAACATTTTTCTTCTTAGTCGACCTTGGATTAGCCTTTCCTCTTTTGACTTCTTTCCACCCTTCTTCGTCCTCCTTAGTTTCGGCTGGGGCTTTAGGACAATTGTGTTGGAAGTGTTCGTGTTCATGACAGATTCTGCATTTGAAGGTAGTTGCTCGTAGTCCAATTTTTGATAGTGTTGCCATTCTCCCACTGTAAGTTTAACTGCCTCAGGTAACCCAGCTTCTAAGTCGACTTCCACACAGATTCTAGCACAGGTGTATTGGCCCTTATTATCTGCTTTGTCGATGAATCTGCCCAGACCATTCCCAATCATTTGCAAAGAATGATAGCTCCAGCAGTGGATCGGGAGGTTGGCGAGACGAACCCAGACTGGGACCTCCTTCGGGACATCTACTGGAGGATCAAAGTCAGGGGTCCATTTATTGAGATACAGACCCTGATTTCCCATGAAATACGGACCATTTCTGAATACTAGATCTCGGTCTTCTTTGGAGGTGAATTCGAAAATGAAAAAGCCTCTGCCAACTGCATAGCAGATCACGTTATCTTTCAGTTGTGGTCTCCAGTTGCGTTGAATCCAATCATCAGTGGTTTTGGTAGAAGGCCATCGACCCATAAATTGCCCAACCAGTCCTCTGTCAGCAAGGGCAAAGGCTATTTTAATCGGTTGATCTTCTTGCAGAGCAATCTCAGGGATTTCCTCAAGTTTTTTAATGAACTTTGGGACCTCAGGGGTCGGTCGCTTCTTCCCTTTCCGTGATAGCAGGCGGCGAAAAGATTCTTCAGACGAGAGCGGAGGAGTGGAAGAGGGCTCCTCACCCCCGGGATCACCCATGGCGGCAACTGAGTCGCAGCAGAACTCAACCCATACCCCACAAGAAAGCACCCCTGCAAATTAAAAAAAAAACAAATGACAAAAACAATGCGCAGAAGACCAGGGCTCTTCAGAGCGATGTGCTTAGCAGAGGGGGCCGACTCTGCGCGTTGCGCCTCCCCAAAACGAAAAACAAAGCTCTGCGCAGCTCAACAGAGCAAAGAGAGCCAGACAGCAGAGTGAGGGCGACAGAGCCCTCCGAGGCGCCCAGGGGCTGAGACCGTCGACGCAAGCTCAGAGCAGAGCAGTTGCAGAGTTGACCTAAAAATTTACTGGGAAGAGGATTTTGCTCCCCAAGGGATGTTATTATTGCACATTATTTTATTATTTGGGGCTCAATTAGGCAAATTGTGCTCTATAGTGATTGTTTCAATAGAAGTGAGATGATTCATTTTGATCATCATCACTTGGATTGGATTAGTATCTCTTATGAGATTTTTGCACTTTTCATTGGGATGAATTTTTGGAGCTTTTCTTGATGCACTATGATGTTTGGATTTCACTATTGTCTTTGGAGCTTCTCTAATGCGAAGTTGATAAATGGATATAATCTCTCTCTCATGTAAGTCGAAATTTTGATGCTATTCTTGTTATCTTACTAGTTATCTGCATGTCTGTTGTTATCTTTATTCTTGTATAGGTTAAATGTAATGCGAAATTCTTCTGGAACCTAAAATAAGTGATTAAATGCGTGCGTTGACCTTTGATGGATTGGGCAAATGTTCCTTGAGGCACCTCTTTGGTTAAAGACCTCAAAACTGTCTCCTTCGCAAATTTGAAGTATAAATCTATGTTGATCTAGTTGATGCCCTTGGAGAGGCTAGCAAAGATAAATTAGGGCTCTTTAGCTCACGAAATTTCATGATCTACGTGTACCTTGACTCAATTAAGCTTAAACAATAAGGCATTGATCCTCATATCCCTTTGGTGGTCAAAATAACATTTCTTTTCTTCATTTCTTCCAATTCTAGACTTAACCCCATAAGGTCTCCTAGGGAATCACATGAAATCATTTGCAGGCATCTAAAACCCTTGAAAATTGGTCCACTACGACGCTATTGTTTGCTCAAGAGGTCCTCCAAATTACAAGCAATTCTGACAGTGGAATCCCTAGATATAGCAAGCCCTAGCCACAAGACCATTTCTTGCCCTAGGTTGATTTTGGGTTAGTGAACTCATTAGGATCATTGCATCCAAATCTCAAAAGAAAATTTGTCCTTTGATTCTTTTGTCTTCTCTAATTAGGTCAAGCCCCTCCTTGATTGATCAACTCATTACTCTCGACCTAATTTTGGGTCCACTTGGTCCTTTGTGGTCCTGCAACTTTATAACTCTAATTTCACAAAGATCACATAAAGGCCAATTCTCCACAAGGATTCTCCAGTGTAGGAATTATCTTGACAAATATATTCCCAAACCCCAGAGCCTTGATGTTGAAGTTTCTAAGTTTGCTTAGTTAGAAGCCCTCCATGCACTTTATCTGATTTATTCCTACCTACTTGTTATGTTCCTTAACAAGTTATTTACAATTTAAAT
Organism: Pinus taeda; assembly: GCA_000404065.3. Lineage (NCBI taxonomy): Eukaryota > Viridiplantae > Streptophyta > Pinopsida > Pinales > Pinaceae > Pinus > Pinus taeda. The sequence continues at coordinate 202,421 of APFE030466140.1, forward strand.
ACTAAAAATACACACTAGCGCATGCTCAACATATTACAGATCAACAACTAAAAGAAACAAGAACAAACACACCACATGACACCATTATTTTGGACTAATGTCCCCGGAAAAACCCAATGTGGGAAAACTGGTGCAGCTATCTGAGGGTTTTCTTATTAAACAATATCAGAGTACAATCTGGGTGCCGAAACTGGCCTACCCAACAAAGAATTTCCTTAGCAGTAATACCTCTTGGTTTTGACAAATCTACTGGTTGAAACCTCGGATAATCCTTCTGGCAGCGACTCAGCGCCAATCTGCCCCAGAAACCCTAGCGTCTGCCCAATCTGGACTGCGTCAGCCTCTCCTAGCCTAGCATTGGCCTTGTGTCAGCCTATCTTGGCCTGCGTCAGCTCTCTGAGCCTCTGCATCAGCTACGCTGGCCCTTTGGTGCTCTACGCAGCACTTAGCTGCTTCTGCGTGGCCCTGCATGAGTACTGGCTGCTCCTGCGTCTCTCTCTGGCTGCTCTGCTGCTAACTCGACACTATCTCTGCCTCTTTGTCTCTCTGTACCCAATTCCCCTTAGCTGCTCTCCTGATCACTGATTCTATCTCTCTTAGCAAACCCCGCTCTAGAGAATAGAATGATTGATCACTCTGGTGTGTCCTCCAAGTGACCCTCAAGCCTCCTCTTATACTTTTCCTGTTGACATCTCAATGGCCGAGATTAAGTCCCTAATCAATGGCTAAGATTAGATCTGGCTTGATCCATGTCTTTTAGACCACTCTAACGCAGATTCATATTAATACACTTTAATATGTTATTTTCCCTGAGTTTAGACTTAGGGACTCCATTAAAAATATTAATTATTTTAATATCTCCTGATCTGTTTAGAATTTGCCCAAACCCTTTCTGGGTATTGGAAATCTCATGTGCCTTAACCTCTCCACCAAATTTCGTGGCTAGAGCACATTCGATGCTACTCCAAATCAACACTCTCTCTTAGCGAGGAATGTGCTCTAACAATAATCCTCACTGAGTATTACTCGGATCATCTAGCATTGGTACCTGTGCTAATGGTATGCCTTCCTGCCTAACATCCTCTGCACTGCTGCCTCCTGTACTGCTGCCCATGGTTCTGCCATTGCCACTGTTGCATCTGTACGACAACTCCCTTTGCATCCGTGCTGCTGCTGGTCCTTTCTCCCAGCACTGCATCCGCACTGCACCTCCTCTCGTCATGCTGCATCGTTCTGCTCACTGTTGCACTGCAACTCAGTTACTGAGAAGTAAGTAACTGATCTCCCAACTGACCTCCCTGTTGGGCTATAAACACCCACTGATGTTGAAGCTCCCTCTGCCGTTGACAAGTGCTCCCTCTCTGACCTCTGCGCTGCTGCAACAACTCCTTGCATCTCGCACCGTTGCACACCTCTTTGTGCTTTCCTGCACTGGTGCAACACTCTTGTGCCTCTCGCACTACTGCAGCCTGCTAGCTCTGCCTTGTCTCGGGACTCCTGCACTGTAGCTCTCTTTGCCACTCCATTCGCATCCGTCTCTACCCACTTAGCCAGTCCCGCCACTCCTCGACAGGACTCCCGTAGCAAGGTCTAATCCAAAAGGCTAGGTACCTTGAAGATCCTGCCCCTCATTGCTTGTAGTCCTCCTGACTACAGCTCAATGTCTCCCCACTTCCGCTCAAGTGGTGCGTGTGCACTCATGGCACAATCATCGTCTGTCAAAACTTTCTTCTTTGCCCGTGCTGGCGCTGCCTTAGTCTCAGAAGACTCTCCCTTACTCTTATTCCTTGGACACTGGGTCGCATAATGACCCAGCTCCCCATAGTGGAAGCACTTGATCTTGGAGAGATCTTTCTTCTTTCGCTTTTCCTGCTTTCCCTCAGATGCTAGGGCCACATCTTCCTCCTCTTGCTTGAATTTGATCCCCTTATTGCTGCTACCTGTCTTCGACTAGCGTCTGATCTCTTCCTGGCGAAGAGCTACCCACATCTCATCCCAAGGTGGAAGTGTCCCTCTGCCCAGTATACTCTGGACAAATACTTCCCAGTGTTCTGAGACAACATTCAGGGTTGTCCTCACCTTGAGCTCTTGATTCGGTGTCGCTCCTATAGTAGTTAACTTGTGTCGGATCTCATTCAGTCCTTCAAGGAAGGTGTCAATCGATTGTCCCTTCTTCATTTGATACGACCTCATTTGATTCTTGAGCAACATTCTTCTTTGCATAGAAGTACACTGCTACAACTTCTTGAGAGCCTCCCACATCTCAAATGCCGTTTCCTTCTTGGTTATATGTGGCAGTGTTGTGAAAATCGCGATTATATCGCGATTTAATGAAAAAAATCGCGATTTTTTCAGCTTGCCAATCAAATCGCGATTTTTATACGAAAAAATCGCCTACTTTTTTTTTTGCCGATTTTTACTGAAAAAATCGCGCTTTTTTCAAAAAATCGCGATTTTTTGGAAAAAATCGTGATTTTTACTGAAAAAATCGTGCGGGGTCGGGGCAACACGATTTTATAATTTTTTTTTTGGTTTTTCAGTTGCTCATTTGGACAGTGGCACGTGCAAAGGGATAAAGTCTGGGCCCTAGTATGGATATGCTATTCATCGTAATGTTAAATTCTTAAAGTAAAAGTGACATTATCTTTAATCTTCATTTTCATCCTTTTACTTAAATTTTTAACATTACCATGAAATGACTCAGGATGTTTGAGAGTGGTTCCAGCCTCATTGGATTTCATATGGAGAAAGTAGAATTTTAGATTTTATTTAAAATCCAGCAGACTTATCAGTTTCTCAGGATTTCAGGATTGGGAGATTGTAATGTTTCCAGGGGACACCACCTGCCTGGGCTACCCCTGCCACCAGTAGAGGACGTGGTTACCTCCTATAGCTCCTACTTCTAGTTCCTTCCTTCTAGAGCACATCAGACCCACTGTCATCTCCACCAAGCACACGACCAAGCTCTACATCTAGAAGGGAAGGGAAAGCTGTGGCATTTTCCAGCAAGAGGGGCAGAGGAAATCATAGGATAGACTTTCATTTAATGGTATATGACATTACATGAGAGATACATTATCATATTTTTGTTGAAGATTTTAAGCTGAGTTTGGAATTCAGGAGTCAGGACTTACTATTCACGAACTGATTAAATTTATGTGTGATTTAGCGCTAGAAATGTATTAAACATCTTATATATTAGTTTTTTTTATCATATTTATGTGTCAATGTATTTATTTTATGTTGTAGATGGTTTAGATATTAAAAAAATTGAAAAAAAATGAAAAAAAATGAATATTTTTGTACCAAATGATTTTTTCCCGATTTTTCCGATTTTTTCCGATTCATTCCCTGCGCCGATTTAATCCTGATCACGCTTTTAACAACATTGATATGTGGTACCACATGATCCTTGACCCCGTCAAGGATAATGCATTTGGCCCTCGCGATCGCCTCCTCGTACCTGTTATTATCATTGGGGTTGATTGGGACAACTATTACCTTCAAGGCGTAGTTCTTGACACGATTCTTTTCAAGCATTGATAAGATTCTGGCCTTCCAGACTGCGAAGTTCGATGCTCTGTTTAGTCTATCCTGGTCTCTTACCTAGTGAAGTGCCATGATGCTCCTCTACTTCCCTCCTGGAAGATCTCTGTTCGACTCCTCGGAGTCTCTACTTCTCGTCTAGAAGTTCTCTTCTGGACTCCCTCCGAGTCTTGATTTCCCTCCTGGAAATCCTTTTGCCGCTTGTCGAGATGCCCCCTACTCTGATCGTCTTGTGCCACTGCACTGCTGATCCGGGTTCCTCGGCTAGAAACCCTTGGTAACAACTCCTCTAGCCCTGCTTTGTCAGGCACTATTCTAACTACAGTACCTCACCAACCCCACTCTGCAATATTCCTGCAACCTTCTAGACCCCAACAACTATCTCTCTGTGAACTGCGTCAATCTTCTTTGCCTCACGCTGGCTTTGCGTCACCCCAGATGGGTCTGCGTCTACCTTGGGATGCCCTGTGTCGGCCCTCTTGCCCTCTGCGTCAGCAATGGTGGCCTTTTTGGGGCTCTGCGCAGCTCCCGACTTCCTCTGTGTGGCCCTGGCTGGCTCTGCGTCACACTCCTTGGCTTCTGCGTTGTTAGAAATAACTTCTGTCACCTCGAGACAATTGTTTTCTGCTACTATTGCTCCGCTCGGCTAATAACTTTTTTGTCTTCCTGTGATCTGCAATCACACTCTGAGACCATGTTGAAGTTTCTAAGTTTACTTAGTTAGAAACCCTCCATGCACTTTATTAGATTTATTCTTACCTACTTGTTATTTTCCTTAACAAGTTATTTCCAATGTAAATACTGAAAATAAACACTAGTGCATGCTCAACATATTATAGATCAACAACTAAAAGAAATAAGAACAAACACACCACATGACACCGTTATTTTTGGACTAATGTCCCTGCAAAAACCTAATGCGGGAAAACCGGTGCAGCTATATGAGGGTTTTCTTATTAAGCAATATCATAGTACAATCTGGGTGCCAAAACTGGCCTACCCAACAAAGAATTTCCTTAGTAGTAATACCTCTCGGTTTCTGACAAATCTACTTGCTGAAACCTTGGATAATCCTTTCAGCAGCTACTCAGCACCAATCTGCCCCAGAAACCCTAGCGTCTGCCCAATTTGGATTGTGTCAGCCTCTCCTTGCCCAACGTTGGCCCTGCGTAAGCTCTCTGAGCCTCTGCATCAGCTATGCTGGCCCCTCTGGTGCTTTATGGAGCACTTAGCTGCCTCTGCGTGGCCTTGCGTGAGCACTGGCTGCTCTTGCGTCTCTCTCTCTGACTGCTCTGCTGCTAACCCAACACTATCCTGCCTCTCTGTCTCTCTGCACTCAATGCCCCTCAGTTACTCTCCCAATCACTGATTCTATCTCTCTTAGCAAACCTCGCTCTAGAGAATAGAATCACTGAGCACTTTGGTGTGTCCTCCAAGTGACCCTCAGCCTCCTCTTATACTTTTCCTGTTGACATCTCAATGACCGAGATTAAGTCCCTAATCAACGGCTAAGATTAGATCTGGCTTGATCCATGTCTTTTGGACCACTCTAACACAGATTTATATTAATACACATTAATATTTTATTTTCCCTAAGTTTAGACTTAGGGACTCCATTAAAAATAATAATTATTTTAATATCGCCTGATCTGTTTAGAATCTGCCCAAACCCTTTCTGGGTATTGGAGATCTCATGTGCCCCAACCTCTCCACTAAATTTCGTGGCTAGAGCACATCCGATGCTACCCCAAATCAACACTTGAGAATCCCTCTAGCCCTTCCTAGAGATCTCACCACCTTGCTTTTGAAGCAAGCAAACTATTTAATTGAGCCTCTCTTGTGAATAGGCCTTGGGATTCACCTATTATCCTTTCGTAGATTCATCTTTCCTTGTGATTCCTCTTATACTGGGTCTCCCCCTATCAGTGAAAGTCCATAAATAGCCAGGAGCCTTAGTTGAGGTGACAAATGGGCTATCGCTCCATTGTTGCCCATGACTAAGTAGTTTCTCTATAGGATCCCCTCCTATGACCCTTGCTAGTTTGAGCAGTAACACTCCCAATTGGTTAGGCACTGGTCTAGTCCAAAGGTGATCGCAAAAAGAAAATTCTTTTCACCTCGTTCCTTCTTTTCTAATCCCTAACCTAGAGGCCATCTAGGGCATCACACGAATTCTATTGTAGCCATAAAAAATCAATGAAAATTGATCTAGAGCTGCGCTGGTGTGTCCTTTATAGGTCATCCAAATTTGAGGCTATTCTGATAGCGAAATCTCGAGATATCCCGAGCCCTAGTTTAGAAACCATTTCCCTAGTTTGCCTTTTGTTAGTGGATTCATTAAGGATCACTGCATTAACATTAATGTCAAACCCCATCTCTTTGATCATTTTATTCTTCTTTACTTGGTCGGGATCCATTGTTTGAAGCTTCATTCTGAAACTTTGACCTCATTTAGGCCCATTAGGGTTTCTTTGTGGTTCTGCAACTTTGTGACTCAAATACCTCAATGATTACATAGAAACCATTTCTCCTTTAGGATTCTTAGGTCTAGGATACCTCTTGTTAAGGGATATTCTCCAAACCTAGGTCTAGGTATTCCCCAACCCTTCTTAGAGACCCAATCACCTTGCTTTCAAAGCAAGTAAACCAATTATATGAGCCTCTCTTGCAAATAGGCTTTAGGAATCACACCACATCCTATCACCACATCTATCTATCGTCGTGATTCCTCTGATATCGGGACTCCTCCCATCGGTGAAAATCCGTAAAGAGTAGGGATCTTTAGCTGAGGTGACAATGGGCTATTGTTACATTGTTTCCACTTTAGTAGTTGCTCTGTAGGATCCCCTCCTAGGACACCTACTAGTTTGAATGACAACACTCCCATCTGTAGCGTGCTTTATCTTGTAAATCCATTTTGAAGTGACTATAGATTTGTCACTTGGCCTAGGGATAATCTCTCAAACATCATTCTTCATTATGGACTGGTATTCTTCTTGTATAGCATTCCTCCACTCTTGATGCTTAGCTGCATCTTCACAGGAGGAAGGTTCTGCTTCTGTTTCAATAAGATTTGTCAAATATGCAACATACCCATAATACTTCTTCGGTCCTTTAGTTTCCCTGAAGGTCCTCAATGTTGTTTGTCCTTTTGCTTCTTGTAGAGTAGTTCTCAACCAAGTAGGCCTCTTTCGATTTTTTCGAACAATCATTTGTTGTGTAGGCTCACTAGGACCTTCAACATCTTCTTGAGTAGATGTTTGACCTTGACCATCATTGTCCCTTGAGATATCCTCAAAGATAGGTATCTCTTCTTCATTAGAGTCAACCAATACATCCTTTGATTTCTTGTAAGCTATATTTTCATCAAAGATGATATCCCTGCTCACTTCAATTCGACAATCCTCCTTAATATAGATTCTATACGCCTTTGATGAAGCACTATACCCAACAAAGATGCCCTCTAGACTAGTAGGATCCAACTTCTTTCTCTTGTCCTTGGGTATATAAATATACATAGGACACCTAAATATTCGAAGATGATCCACGCTTGGCTTCTTTCCTGTAAATACTTCTTCTAGAGTCATGTTTTTGAGAATATTGTGAGGACCTCAGTACTGCAAGTAAACAACTGTCATACATGCCTCTCCCCATCGGAATTGAGGGAGATCTTGATCATGTAGCATGGCCCTGACACATTCTTCAATAGTTCTATTCTTCGTTTCAGCGACGCCATTTTGTTCAGGATTATAATGAATGATAAGCTCCCTCTTGATCCTTGCTTCCTTATAGAAAGCTATTAGTTCTTTGGAGGTGTATTCTTGTTCAAGATTTCAACTAGGGGTTAATTCCCCCACTTGGAAGCCCCTCCTTTGATGACTCATGACACACTTGGATCACCCTTGATGGTATCTCCCTTCTTAAAAATAAAATTTTTTGCACACCTACAAATGGCATTTTTTCAAGTCGGCCTCATCTTCAAGTCGACCCCATCTTCGAGTTGGCTTATTGGTGAAAAGACATGTCCCTTGACCCACATTGACCACCCTATAAATACACCATATGGTCACCTCATTTAGGCATCTCATAATCACACAACATATCTCTCTTCTGATTGGTTCATACACATCTGAGGCAACTTCTTCTCCATACGTGTGAAGGGTTTCTCTGACCCGTTTTATCTTCTGCGTTGACTTCCTATTTCGGCCAACTTTGGCTAGTGTTGATTGAGGACTTTCTAGAACTATTTGATTGTAATTTGACTTGGAGAGATTTTGTTTTGGCAGGTCACATTCATTGTCACACAGATCGAGATTACCTGAGCATGTTGGCCAACATTGACCATAGGCAGGATTGTTGACTTTGGCCATAGAATGTTGACTAAGTTTGACTAGTGTTTCTTCATCGTTTTGCGTTGTCTTTGACGAACTCTTGAGGTTGAGTTTCTTGTTGCTTTGATCAAGCTTTTTGGAGGTAGTTTGACAGGAATTTGACAAAGGTTGACTTGATTAGTTAGGGCGCATTGACTATTGTTGACAGATTCAAAATTGCAGACTTCGACATGATTAAATTGGGCTTCTTGTTTAGGCATTGGATATTGGTTGGTCATCTTTCTTTGAATAGTCAAAGTCTTGACTTTGACCTCATCATCATTGTACTAAATTGGATCTTCTCTCTCTGCTGAACATTTGATATTTATCAATAAGAAGGATTGGTTGGGTTATACTGTAAGGACTATACAAAATTTGATGTAAGAACTGTACATAATTTAACAGCCATTGTAAAGACAGTAAAGGATTTCTTAAAATCATCATGAACCTGTGATAAAATTACATAAAATTTACAAATCTAATTGACAGAATTGATGAGAGTACCTTCCTGTTTTCCTGCGGATGAAGAGGCTTCAGAATTTCTTAGCTCGCTCCTGTTACCAAAAGACCATAACCTCCCAGCCAAACCAATTACAACCTGGGTACTCAGTCCAGATTTCTTTTCAATTTCTGCAATCTGTTCCCCCGTGCCCAAAAACTTTAGAACAAGCAAGGCTCCTTCCCACTGTGCTTCTTCCCATTGTCCTCAGGTTCTTCGTTCTTCCTCCTTTCTCCCTTGTTTTGGTTTTTCTCGGTTTAGATCCCCCTAAAAACTCTTTCTACCTCTATATGTATCCTTCCTTGGCGGTGATGCTCTCTCCACCAGTGATCCCACCACTTCCATTCGTAGTGACACCTTTTCTCTCTGTATAACGTGAGTCATATTCCTTTAAAGGTGTGGTTATATTATATTTAGGATTTTTGTTTGTTTGTTTAATATAAATGCCTTAGGTTCATACTAGGTACTTTATTTTGATTTGCTTTATCATTTTAATAATTTATTAATATTCTAGGATATATAATTATATAACCATATGTAAAAGTAACTTAATTTTTACATCTATTTGTTTATAACCCTTTTTACTTTTTTTTTTTTTTTTAAAATTTATATATTTGGTATTTGCTCATTAATTATGATGCATTAAGCAATATGCGTGTTGATGGGTGAAGGTAACTTCTATTTGAAGGAGTGTCATGATATTCAACATTTATAGTTAATTTTAGAATATAAATACTAGTGCAATGCATGCGATACATGCATATGTAGCTATCATATGCATGCATCGTATGCATGTTAATATTCTTGCGCTCTCTATATTAAATATGGGCCATTACATACACTCCTCCTTCAGAAAACTTTGTCTCAAGGTTAGGGTTTTATCGTATACGAATACTTATTTTAGCGATTAGTACATTCTCGTTAGGGTTGTGTATTGAGATTAAATTCTTATTTAATGTGAGGACACTATAAAATTGGTGTTTTGAATACTTCTAACTTTATAACTTTAATGGTCATGCCGTACTCCAACCAGGTTCCCAAGCTATTACAAAATCATCCTATGCTTCCTAATCTCTTCCGCTCCCATCCTATCCGTCCTCTACTAGAGTATGTCACGGCGTCAGTTATACTGACCTAACCGTTCATAAACTCTAAGGATAACAACGTCGATTATATCAACCTGATTCCCAGTAGGCTTCCGACAGTCATTATCACATGTCTAAGGGAGTGTGATTCACACAATCCTCCCATGACTCCAGGTTTCGGAGGATAAACGATGGGTAACACCTCCACCCCTTCCAGTGGAATCAGGGTTAATACCCTATCATGGAATTTCATCGAGTCTTAGTTTTTCTGAAGTTTTCGTCATCACGCGGTCATCTTGGTAACGATATTATCTGCAATCATAAACACTTGTCCATGCATTTATAAAATGTGCATCAACATATTCAAAACAAATAGTTTATGTATATACATGTTAATTACAGTATAACATACTTGGCCATGTCTTATTCATATCATTAGCTTCCATATTAAAATGTAATCATTCTTTGATTTCTATCTCATCAATCATATTGATATGTATAAATGAAACAAAATTATAATATCTTAATTCTCATCAGAAGCAAAATTACTCAAATATTTAAGCTTTACTCTGATAACTATAATTCGGTAAGATCAATAACATATTCCGCCTTAGTATCCATGTACTAGTGGAATAAAACAGATAACATGTCATAAAAATTTACGTTTATATATGATCATTCTAAAATGGTTCTGAGTCTCTGATTTAAAGTAAAGTAAATATATACAAAACATGGTTTAAAGTTCTTCAAAATTGACACGAGTTGGGGTATTTTTGACATATGATCTTTGTATCTTCCCAAGTAGCTGATCCAAGACTATACTTGTCCCACTGGACCTTAAATTGGTCTACCAGACTATTCCTGAGCTGTCGAACCTTACATTCCAGTATACGTAATGGTTCGATTGATATGATTCCTTCATCCGATGCTTGCAGTTCCTTCCATTGAAGATTATGAGATTAGTCAACTATGTAATGCCTTAATACAGATACATGAAATACATTATGAACTTTATGCAAGTGAGGTGGTAGTGCAAGAGGATAGGCGATAGGTCCAACTCTTTCCATGATTTTAAATGGTTCAATAAATCGGGGTGACAACTTGTCCCTTTTTCGAATCGAATAGTACTTTTATTCGGTTTGATGCGGATGAAAACTTGATCCCTTACTTCATACTTCCTATCAGTTCTGTGAGCATCAGCATAACTCTTTTGTCTATCCTGTGCTTCTTTTAACCTCTGTCTAATTTGTTTTACTTGCTCCTCCATTTCTTGGATTAATTGTGGCTCTACTATCACTCAATTTTCTAACTTGTCCCAACTTAACGGTGTTCTGCAAGGTCTGCTGTATAATGCTTCAAATGGAGGCATTCCGATTGAACTGTGATAACTGTTATTGTAAGCAAATTCGACTAAGGATAAATACTTTTCCCAGTGCGATTGCTAATACATAGCATACATCCTCAACATATCTTCAAGTACTTGATTTACCCTTTCTGTTTGCCCATCAGTTTTAGGATGTTAAGCTGTGTTTAAATTTAATTGAGTTCCTGAGGTTGACTGCATGCAAGTCCAGACTCTTGAAGTAAATCGTGAATCTCTATTTGATATAATCTTCTTAGGTACTCCATGAAATCTGATAATTTCATTTATAAATTATGAATACTCAAGCTACATCAACAATTTCCTAAGTATCTCTTATGGGAATGAAATGGGCGCTTTTCGTTAATTTATCCACTACTACCAGAATGGCATTGTGTCTTTGAGAAGTAAGAGGTAGCCCAATGATAAAATCCATAGAAATGATCTCCCATTTGGTCATAGGAAGGTCGTGAGGTTATGAGAGACCCGTTGGATGACAGTGATCTGCTTTTACTTGTTGACATTCCAAACATCTTGCAACGAATTGAATGATATCACGTTTCATGCCCGACTAGAAGAAGAGTTTCTTGGTATCCGTATACATTTTCTTTACTCCAGGATGTGCACAATATACTGCTTTGTGGGCTTCCTTAAGGATGGTGTCTCAAAGATCTCTATTATTAGGAATATACATTCTTCCATGAAACCGTAAGATTCCATCATCTTCTAGTTTATATCTTTCAAACTTAGATTCTTTTGGTTTTTTACTATCAAGACTAGATCTTACATTTAAATACCAACTATCTTTTATGAGATGTTCTAGTACTTGTTGCCTTAAGTCTACTTTGATAGGTATGAGGGAGAATATCTGTGGTCTTCTGCTTAAAGCATCTGCTACTACATTTTCTTTTCCTTTAATATATGATATTCCAAAGTCATATTCATTTAGGAATTCACTCCATCGTCTTTGTCTAGCATTCAAGTCTCTTTGGGTGAACAAATATTGTAGACTTTGATGGTTGCTTTTAAGCGTAAAACTTTGCCCCACTAGATAGTGTCTCCAAATTTTTAAAGTTAGTACTACAGTGGCTAACTATAAATCGTGAGTAGCATAGAGTTCTTCATGAGGCTTTAACTTTCTTGAGACATATGTTATTACTCCTCTATCCTGCATTAACACTGCACCTAACCCATGTTTGGATGCGTTAGTACATACCATAAAATTTTTGTTCATATCAGGGACTCTTAAGATTGGTGCACTGGTCAGTAGTCTTTTGAGTTCAGAGAATGCTTTATTACATTCCTCAGTCCATTCATACTTAACACCTTTATGCTGAAGGGTTGTGATCAACTTTGCAATTTTGGAGAATCCTTCCACAAATCTTTGGTAGTAACTCGCTAAACCCATAAAGCTTCGTACTTCATGTGCGTTTTTCGGTATTGGCCATTCCATGATTGCTCTAACCTTCTTAGGGTCTACTGATATCCCTTGACTTGATATGATATGACCTAAGTAATGAATCTTGTTCTGAAAGAACGAACACTTGGATAACTTTCCATACAGCTGGTGTTTTCTGAGGTAGGATAACACTATCCGAAAATGGTCTTCATACTCTTTCTCATTCTTGGAATAAATGATTATATCATCTAAAAAGACTTGTACAAATTGATCAAGATATTTGCGAAAAACACTGTTCATAAGATTCATAAATACGGCTGGTGCATTAGTTAATCCAAATGGTACCATACTAAATTCATAATGTCCAAAGGGTGTTCGAAATGCAGTCTTAGAAATATTGCAATCTGAAATCCTTAGCTGATGATAGCCTGATCGAAGATCAATTTTTGAAAAGACAGCAACTCCTTTCATTTGATCGAAGAGATCATTAATTCGAGGCACAGGATATCGATTCTTTACTGTAGCTTGATTCAAGTCTCGATAATCTATGCATAATCTTAAGGATCCATCTTTCTTCTTGACAAAAATTACAGGAGCACCCAAGGTGATATACTGGGTCGAATATGTTCCATATCCAATAGTTCTTTCAATTAAATTTGTAATTCTTGAAGTTCTAGAGCTGTCATTCTATAAGGTGTTTTAGAGATTGGTTGAGTACCAAGTTTCAATTCTATTGTGAGATCTAGCTCTCTTTCAGGGGGTAATCCTGGTAGTTCCTTTGGAAATACATCTGGATATTCGGTTAACACTGGATATTGTTCTAAGGATGGTCTTTTTTCTTTACTTACTTCTTGAATTACATATGCTTGACAACCTTTTCTTAAGCAACACTTCATTTTTATTGATGATATGTAGCGTAAAGATACTTTTCTCTTGATACCTTGAATTTGGATTGCTTCTCCTTCATCATTTATACCTAGATTCTTTTTCCATAACAGTCTACCCAAGCTTGATGAGCTTCTAGCCAATCCATACCTATGACAAGATCATAAGTCCCTAAGGTTGTGACATAAACTTTCAATTTAGTCGAACAGACCCCTAGGTCAATTTTGTATTGATCGACACTTAAGTCTATGGATTGGAGTTCTCCTGAGGCCATTTCTACCTGTCTGAAATCATTTTGTCTGCGAGCTGCCAACCCACATTTGTTTAATGCATATGACGAAATGAAACTATTTGTGGCACCAGTCAAATAAAATTTTGAGTTTTATACCATTAATAATACTTGAAGATTCCACTATAGTGGATTGATGTGCTGCTTGATTGTTCTTGACTAATGCATGAATTCTGTGATTGCCTTGAGTATTTGGTATTGGTTCCTTTCTAGTCCTATGCAATACACGTGATGAAGTTTCTGGACAATCACGTTGAAAATGCGGTCCTCCACATCCCCAACAATTAACCTGGGTCGGTTCTCTTGAATCATACTGTGAATTTCTAGATAAAGAGCTTCATCCTCTCATGCTGCTTCCTCTCGAATTTCTTCCTTTATTAGTAGTTCCGCGAGATTTCCATGGACTTGTGTTTGATGATTCAGCGGCTATAGTACTAACTGCCATGGGAGCTCTTGTTCCTACATTTCTTGGGATAAATCTATTACCATAAGATGGTCTTGAGCTACCTCCCCTGAAGAAATTTCAGGGAGTCTTTCCTGCAAACCCTGATTGTAAAGGTTCTGCTGGCCCTACATCCTTTTTGATTCCTAGATGTTCTTCTGCATAATGGCCACATTCTACCGCCTCAGCTACTGATGATGGTTTCCACATCCTCACCAAGGCCTTGATGCGAGGATTTAACCCAAATATGAAACGTTCAGCCCAGAGTTGCGGGGGAGCGCTCCCCCCCCTTTGAACCCGCTCCCAATCCGCGCTCCGGGCAGGAGCGGCTCGGGAGCACGCTCGCGATAAAAAAATTTCCGCTCCCTGCCAAAATCGGGAGCGTCGCTCCCGTCGCTCCCAGAGCGAAAATTACAGCTCGGGAGCGATCAGGGAGTGATCGCTCCTGATCGCTCCCGAGCTTTAAATTTTCACTCCGGGAGCGATTCAGCCGACGACGGGAGCGATCTGGCGGAAAAAAAATCGCGGATGCCAAAAAAAAATCAAATTTTAAAAAAAATTTATGTTTTAAAAATACAATGGGGCAAAAAAAATTTCATTATCACTTGAATGAGAGCACGAGCAAAGGAGAGCAAGAGCAAAGGAGCGAGGAGAAGCGAGGAGCAAGCGTCGAGAAGCAAGGAGCAAGCCTGCAAAGAGGTAAGTAACTTAGTAATTTAGTTAGTTTAGTTAGTTTAATTTAGTTAGG
>APFE030466140.1:222828-243464 GCA_000404065.3 Pinus taeda
TCAAATATAATTTAACAAATTCTTATCTTATAAAATTAACTCAGAAAACCGTAAGATAAAGAATTTATAAAAATTCTCGTGAAACCATTTATACAAAACCGCGATCATCTAGAAAGCAGTATTGGTGTGGGGTTTCTTAACCAGGTCTGATGCGAGAACCTCCATTTGTCTTCTACGTTTGTATTTTGTCTTCAACATAAGATTTGTTTTGAAATTTGGAACATAATTTTACACAAAACTTGACACATTTAAAATCTTATCATCCCTTTCTACTGAGAATTTTAATATGTCAATTGTAAGACCATGATTACGCCTATTGTATCGAACACAAAATTATTATTCTCACCTCTCTCAGTCAACTGGCATATATCGAAATAAATACAATATTCAAATATAAGGCAGCATTAAGATTATATTTATTTTTTTATAAGATATGTATTTTTGGTGTTCGTCATCGGGATAAGCATGTCACCAAGCCATGCTCAAGCAGGGAAGGTCTCTATTAAGTTGACTTGCAGGACGCCGAGAAGATGGCCTACCATATATGGAGTCATTTACATCATGATCCGGTTCCGAAAGTGGTTCTCGTAACCGATGTCAGTGGTTGGATCTTAAACCTCAGCGTTCGGCTATCGAGGCACTAGGGTAGACGACCAAAGAAGGTTCTGCGCTCGCCTCATCTCATTTGCCAACAAGTCGGATTCATCTAGGGCTGCTTGTCCTTCCAACCCAGTTTCGGTAATGCTCTTCTCGGGTTGAAAAGGTGGAAACGCTCAGGTGGCATTCCTTCTCGAGTACGTCCCGTTATCACAAGGGATAACCTAAGGAAATGAAGCGGTGGGTAGGGCTGCAAAAGAACTTTGTCATTCTTAATTGGTAGGAACATTGATGAAGAGCGAGAAATATGCTAGGGAAACTCGTCTCAAAAGGGCTATGCAGATATGATATCCTGGATCAGACTTGTTGGCTTCAATCAATGGAAACTGTTACACAATTGGTGCCTAGGTCTATGCCTTGCAAATCGTCATAACATTGTTTAGATATAGAGACAGACTCGGAGTTACTCAAGGTTTTTTTTTTTTTTCCAAGTATGAAAACAACTAGGGTTTCAACAGACGGTTGAATCATATATTGTGTTACAATCAATATCGTGAGCAGAAGCAGACTATGACTAGGGTTTTACTAAGCAAAAATTAAGAATCTTCAATAGGAATTGTGCAAATTTACTAATTTGAGGTCGGAGGGTTTAACTTGCTCTGAACCAGATGTAAGGAATATACAGAATTTGATGTAAGGACTGTACAGAATTTAACAGCCATTGTAAAGACAGTAAAGGATTTCTTAAAATCATCATGAACCTGTGATAAAATTACATAAAATTTACAAATCTAATTGAGAGAATTGATGAGAGTACCTACCTGTTTTCTTGCGGATGAAGAGGCTTCAGAATTCCTCAGCTCGCTCCTGTTACCAAAAGACTATAACATCCCAGCCAAACCAAGTACAACTTGGGTACTCAGTCCAGATTGCTTTTCAATTTCTGCAATCTGTTCCCCCGTGCCCAAAAACTTCAGAACAAGCAACGCTCCTTCCCATTTGTGCTTCTTCCCACTGCCCTTAGATTCTTCGTTCTTCCTCCTTTCTCCCTTGTTTTGGTTTTTCCCGGTTCAGATCCCCCTAAAAACTCTTTCTAGCTCTATATGTATCCTTCGTTAGCGGTCACTGCTCTCACCACCAGTGATCCCACCGCTTCCATTCGTAGTGACACCTTTTCCCTCTGTATAACGTGAGTCATATTCCTTTAAAGGTGTGGTTATATTATATTTAGGATTTTTGTTTGTTTGTTTAATATAAATGCCTTAGGTTCATACTAGGTACTTTATTTTGATTTACTTTATCATTTTAATAATTTATTAATATTCTAGGATATATAATTATATAACCATATGTAAAAATTAAATTAGTTTTTACATCTATTTCTTTATAACCCTTTTTACTTTATACTTTTTTTTTTAAATTTATGTCATTGGTATTTGCTTATTAATTATGATGCATTAAGCAATATGTGTGTTGATGGGTGAAGGTAACTTCTATTTGAAGGAGTGTCATGATATTCAACATTTATAGTTAATTTTAGAATATAAATACTAGTGCAATGCATGCGATACATGCATATGTAGCTATCATATGCATGCATCGTATGCATGCTAATATTCTTGCGCTCTCTATATTAAAGATGGGTCATTACATATACCCCTTGTGGGGTTTTGCCCTGGCATTAACCTAAATCTTTGTGTTCATTGCCTTCACTTGTCTCCTTGTGCATTGTTGATGATGTTCTATCTACAATTACTGTCAATAAGTAAATGCTAAGTGATTGCTACTGAAGTTTAATGTAATTGCTATTGGAATCTGAAGTGGAATTGTTACTGGGCTAATAAGACATTGAAGTAATTGTTGCAAGCATAGAACATACCATAAAAATTAACAATTCTCCACCATTGTTTGACCTCAAAGTCTTGATCTTTCTCTCAATTAGGTTCTCCACTTCATTCTTGAACTCCTGAAACTTTTCGAATACCTTGTCCTTGTTCTTGAGAAGGTAGAGCCAAGCCTTCCTTGAGAAATGATCAATGAAGGTTACATAATACTGATTCCCACCAAGATACTTAATTGCCATAGGTCCACATACATCTGAGCGTATGATATCTAAAACTTCCTTAGATTTGATATCGCTTTTTGCAAATAGTTTCTTCATGTTCTTGCTTATAGCACATCCCTTACAAGTCCTTCATGTTCTTCCTTCAATTTGGGGATGCTATTGACCATTTGACTTAGAGATGGCAAAATCTTATAATGAAGGTGTCCATACCTTTTATTCCATAGTTCGGAAGGACTCACATCCTAGTGGAGTAGGGCATGAGATAGAGGTGTAAAAAGTCTATATAATGCCCTCTCACGGATCCCAATCACCTTAGCATCATCAATACTAGAGTCCTTACCCCAAACCAAAACCTTTCAATCAACAAAAATAACTCTATCACCCTTATCCTCTAGACAAGAAATAGAAAGTTTTTCTTCAAACCTGGAACATAGAAAATATTGTTGAGGTGAATGCTTCTACCAGACTTGAGCTCCAACAAAGTAGATCCAATGCCTTTCACTGGATAACTCTTCTTATCTCCAAGTTCGATTGAGTGAGAGGAGTTTCCTTTTGATAGTGTTTGAAGTTGACTGCGTTCTCCCATCATATTTCTGGAGGCACCACTGTCAATGACCCATACATTCTCATCCTTGAAAGTCCCAAATAAAGTGGATGATAAACTTCTATCTATTACTTCCTTTGCAATCTTGGAGATGATCTTCAATAAGAAATCCTTAATAGATGTAGTGAGATTCTCAAGAAACTTGAAACCCTTCCTTATAACCCTTACCATAGAGCCAACTAAGATGTGATCTTCAGTATCCTCCTTGCACCTTAGCTCCGATACCATGTTGGAAAATCATGAGACTTAGATGTTATAGAGATTTTCCTTTACTTGATTCTTGCTTGTGATGTGTGTTGGCCTTTTAATTCTTTATTAGATCTTGTTCATCAAACAATTATCAAAACAATGAAGATCACAACAAGACAGAGTACATAAGATATAGGATCCAAGCCAGGGAAAAACCCCCCCAAGGGGAAAACCCCAAAAAAATGCTTCTCTTCTTATATAGAATCCGCTTACAAAGAGACTTCCAAGACGCAAAGACCAAGGCCAACAACCTTACCAAGCACCATGTCACCCACCAACAAGAACTTCTCTAAGGCAACTTCCAAACTTTGACCCACTGCAACTTTGCCCCAGAAATTGGGCCCTGCAACTACTCCTCAGAATTTCGGCCTTTTGCAAGTGCAACTCCATAGAAACCCTAACTTCACATGTGTGGACAAAGAGAGAGATTCGGCCCAAGAAACTTCGATTCTTCCTTCCTTTCCTTGTACTATTGTAGATCGAACTTCTTTGATGAGTGTCACAAATGAGGTCGAGCTCCTTGTATTTATAGCCTCCTTGAGGGGTCGAATAGCCCTCCCTTAGGTCGACTAGATCTGCCCTTTGGCCGACTTGGTCTTGGGATACAAAATGGCTTTTTTCTTGATAAAATAAATATCTTTCTTTATTACAATGACTCTCAATGGGACTATGATACATGACCAATATTATTCTTTATCCTAGAAATACCTAGAAAACCTAAAAGCATGAAGAATATGCTTTTAACTCAAACTTGACTATGAAACCCATACTCCAAAATAAAAATATAATTTCTTTTTCTTTCTTTATAAAGAATATACAATGTCATGATTACAATTAGGTCATTATGAAGACTGAACCTAGTTATAATTTTCAACAATTACCCCTTTAAGATGAGTCAGTTTATCGTTCATCAAGATTGGGATATGCAAGGGTTCCTTCTTTTGATGTAATAGAGCATCATGCGCTAAGGAACCGGGTGATCGCCATATGAGGAAGATAGAGCTCATGCTAGGTTTTTCCCCATGCGCTAATCTTTATGCCCCTGGCCATCTTTTGCATTTGATTTTATTTCTTTGTTTTATTGTGGCCATGATATGCTTTTTCTTTTCTTTTAGCTATATCAACCTCCAAGGGCAAAGTTTTTGAGCCCTACTTGAGGTATGCAAACATATGAGTGCCAAATCCCCAAGAACCAATGACAAGTTGCACCCAAAGAATGGAGGTGAGATATATGGATGTGGCATGGAAAGTGGTAAGTATGGTATAGGGGAAGATGGAACATGCTATCTCAATCATGGCTTTCCAAGTAGTGCCCCTCCTATAATCCAAAGGGCCTTAAGGAAGGTCCCACTCGACTAGTGTCAAAGATTAACCGCCTTGGTAAGGTGAGAGAACAAAATGTAGTCAAGGTATGTTAATCTTCTAGATCACCCCGTTATCATATTAAATGCCCAAAACAAACTAGTATAAGCACCTGATTGCAAAATGATCAAAGTACCTTATGTATAGCAACCCACCTTCATGTAAGTGTCAATGCTGGATGGTGAGAAGGATATGGTTTGTCAAAATTCCAAATTGGAATCCTATTGCAACAACTGGTATTATTTCTCCTAATTGTTAATTAATTTAACAATTTAGCTACTACACAAATATCGAAATAAACACACTGCAAGTCTGCAACCTTCACAAATAAAATACTGCGGAAAATAATGCGTTGGAAACTGAGAAATGCTAGCGCACACACATAAAGTTAACACAATTATTTTTGGACTAAAGTCCTCAGAAAAATCCAATTCGAGAAAACCGGTGCAGCAGATGAGGGTTTTATTTTATTATGCAGTAGTGAAAATTTGAGTACAATCTGGATGCACAAACTGGCAATCTACTATAGGAGAAACTAACCACAAAAATCAGTGAGACAAATTTTGTCTCACCCGACATTGATCCAACTCTGAAACTAGCTCTGAATGGGCTCCACGAAACCCCTGCGTTAGGCTCTGCGTCAAGCCTATGCAACCACTAATACGCTCTTCCTGGAACTGCAACTCATCAAGCCGTTTGCCCACTCTAGCCTTTGAGAATGACTCGTTGGTCCCTTTTGGAAATATTCCCGGCCTCCAGCAACTGAATCAACCCTCTATCTGGCCAAGTCAAATTGTTGCCTTTGAAGCTTCTGTGCTGCCTCTGCGCAACCTCACTAAGGAAACTTGGCCTTCTTGTAGCTGACTCTTCGGATCTAGAAATTCTCCTCCGGACTCACTATCCTTGCCCCTCACTCACTTCTTCGATATCTGGCTTTTCGACAGCTGATTGTTGCTACTTTGGAAATCGATCTACCAAGGAAATTGAACTTCTGGCGTTCTCAAGTGTTCTTGGATGATCTCTGAATCACCACATCGATCTCCTCTTATAATCCTCAATTGGAGCACCAATGGCCAAGATTAAAACTTAATCAATGGTTAGGATCATCTCTGGATCGATCCGTGTGAGTTTCTAGATGATTCTCACCTTGACTTAATTAATACCTAAGTCATAGGACACGTCCAAAAGGGTCCAGTGTCCTGTATTTTACGTATTGGACACGAAAACGGCCCTAATACGTTTTTTAACGTGTTCTGGAAATTGCATACGTATTCTATGGTTTTCTTCGTGTCCTGAAATTTCGAAAACGCGTATTCCGTTTGTTGAAAACGTAGCCCTAACGTATTTCGTCCGGTTGAATACGTATGCTGCAAAAAGTGTAATTTAAAGGCCGCGCGATGGATTTTTGTGGGTTATTTTCGTCTTGTGCTGTCTGGAGCTGTCGTGTGGAGGAGTCTGGAGCCTGGAGCAGATTGTGGTGCGGCTGGTGCAATCGCTGTGCACTTGCAGCATTCAAGACCGACACGTAAACCGGTGGAGCGTTCATTGTGGCCCGTGGGTAAGCTCTGTTCAGTGTTCGTTGTTAGATAGCTCCCCTTTTAATGAAGCGACCTCCTTAAGAGATGACAGAAATTAGTTCTGGGCCAGAATGTATATCAGCAAGTCTGCAAGAATATTAGCATCACATAGTCATTTTAAACAAGTTCAGTGTCACTTCCACGTAGACAACCGTTCTTTACCCTGCCCTTCTATTTGGACGCAAGGCACATCTTTTAGTTTCTTAGTTTTATCTTTTCCTAGCATTCACTCTTGTGAAATAAATCATATGCATATCGTAATGCCTCTATTGCGAAGATTTTTCAACATTATATCCTTGCCATAAACATTTTAAATTAACTAGACAGTGGATACCCACACACCTAGCCTTTCAATCCATTCAATTTCGATATCAATCTGTTCAAGCTTTGAACTTTTAATATACTTCCATGGGTACACATGTCAAATCCAATCCAATCATAATTTTGTTAGTTCAGCGACCCTGTACAGTTAGGCAAATGTGCATGCACATGCCAGGTGCAGTTGAGATTTTGGGGAAACGAAGCTTGGAGACGGAAACAGAGAGATAGAGAGGGGCAAGAAGCTTGGAGACGGAAACAGAGAGAGAGCAAAAACGTGACTTGTATTACATTAAAAAAAACCAAGCTATGAATAAATCAATGTATATGATAACATTGAATCATTACACTTTTGAGAATCAATACACAGTGAATTCTTAAGGCAGTGGACAGTCTTATATTGTTTGCAAAATTTTAGAGTATAAAGTGGAAGAAAACCCTCCTAATCTCTGTCTTCCTCTTCCACAACACGTCCAGAACTCCTCCAGTAAATCTGAGATAGTTTGGGATTCTAGTTCATTACCCTTTTTATCCAAAATTTTGAGACTTTAGATCCAGATATGATACTGATAAAATCAGAGATTTAAATATGGCCTGGTTAGTAGCCTTTTCCAATAGAACATTAGAAAGCTCATTTGTTTATATAACTTGATGATCCTATTGGGTTGAATTGTGTTGGAAGGCTTACACAGAGTACACATGTCTATCCTTGTTGAAGATTGCAGATACTCGGTTTGCTTCCTCATTCATCATGCTTAAGAGGTTGAAGGAGGTGAAGGCCGCTCTTGGGGCCATGGTTATTTCAAATCTTTGGTCTTTTTGGAGAAAGATGGATCAAACAGCTTCAAAAAAGGTAAAGGACATAGTGCTAGATGATGGTTGGTGGGAAAGGGTGGATCTTACCGTAAAGATCATGAACCCTATCATTTCTTTCTTGCGGTTTGCAGACACGGACCAGCCCATCTTAGGAGAGGTTTATGAGGGTTGGGATTCCATGATTGAGTCTGTGAAGACTATTGTTATGGAGAATGAGTGCCTCGCATATGGGACATCAGCAAAGAGCTTATGGTCCACCATACAGGGTATTCTTATCTCTAGGTGGGATAAGAATTGCACACCTTTGCATTGCTTAGCTCACTCTTGGAATCCCAAGTACTACAGTCAAGAGTGGCTCCGTGGTGGGACCTCACACAGATACCCTCCTCACATGGATGGAGAGATTTCACAAGGGAGGAAGATAGCATTCAAAAGGATATTTCAGGATAACACATCTTTTCTTGAGGTGGAGGAAGGCTTTGTAGAGTTCTCCACTGGCACCAGGAGATTTGGGGCGTATGATGTACTTGGAGATAGGGGGGTCAAAAGTGCCTATGCATGGTGGGCAACTCATGGGGCAGCATGCCTTATTCTACAACAGTTAGCCTTGAGGGTCCTCTCTCAAATTACTTCATCTTCTTGTTGTGAGAGGAATTGGAGCACTTACGAGAATCTATATAGTTTGAAAAAGAGCAAGCTTGAGCAATCCAGGGCGGAGACAATGGTGTATGTGCACACCAACCTTCGTCTTATTTACGGGCAGAGACAGGAGTGGTTGAAGGGAAAAACAAAGATGTGGGATGTGTTTCCTGATGATATGGGCTTGGACAACAGTATTGAGTTGGCATTAGCCAGCATGGATCTTAATAACCCAGTGCTAGAGCCAGTGACTTTTGATGATGAGACACATCATTTTGAGGGGTCATCCTCCACACCAACAAATGCAGCAGCAGATCCTGGATTGGGCATAGAGGAGGAGGATGGAGTATAGTCAGATGGCAGTGGCAGTGATGGTGACTATGACATAGAGCCACAGGACATGGACTATTGATAGAGTGATGAGTGGACACTGAATAGTGATACATTTTGATTTTGATGACTTAATGGAAAATATGCATTTTATGGTTTTAATATCTAAGTTCTAAATTTATAATTAGTAGTAAGTACTTACTACTTAGTTTCTTATGTGCTTGTAAGTTGTAAATTTTGATTCTATTTATTTTTTTAAAGTGAACTATGAACTTTGAGAAGTAATTATATTTTAATTTGATTAGATAAGCCTGCAACCTGCAATTTAATATGGATAAAAAACTAATATTTCGGTGTATGTATATATATATATATATATATTTTTTTTTTTATTAAATATATATAAAATGTGTCGGTGTCCCCAGTGTCTTGTTTCTGGGTCGTTGCGTTTCGTATTGAATACTCGTATTTATGTGTCCTCCGTGTCTTGTGTCCTCGTGTCATGTGACTTAGATTAATACTGATTAATTAACCATATTTCCTAAGTTTAGACTTAGCAAATATTTTCAAACTGGTTAATAATATAATTAAGTCATTTCTAGGCGGAATTTCTAGAAACGATTTTTGCGTTTTGGAGATCTTATGTATTCTAGCCTTTACACCAAACTTCGTGGCTAGAACACATCCAATGCTACAAAAAATAACATGGTTGATGCAAATGGCGGAGGCACATGGCATATCATTGTCTAATGGTAGTTGACAGGGGTTGTTCGCTGATTGACTAGCTGTCAAATGTAGGAGAAAAATTTCCTCCGATGGGGTTACCCAATTTGCTGGGTAGCAATTCCATTGCAATTTTTTGATTGCACTCCAAGGGGTCGAATCTAAGTTGCACGAAACGGGGAAATGGGGAAGCGAAACGAAACGCGACCTCCCCAAATTTTGGAAACGGGGAAACGCGAATATATATAATAATATATATATATATATATATATATATTAAAAACATTTTAAAAATTATTAATATATATATATTGCAATCATAAAGCATTAATGAATTATGATAATTTACTTAAACATTTTAACATTAAGATTAAATTTACATCACAATGATCACATTTACTCAAACCCTAAAAAAAATAAAAATTAATTAGAAAAAAAAAAATTTAAAAAACAAGTGTTATTTTGTGGGAAACGGGGCCCGTACGGCTGGAAACGCATTTCCGTTTGTACGGGCGTGTTTCCATTTCGGGAAAACGCGCCCGTACGGACGGAAACGCGTTTCCACGCCGTACGGTACGCGGAAACGCGTTTCCGTTTTGTTTCCGTACGGAAACGACCCCTCCCCTTGCGTTTCCTGCAACTTAGGGTCGAATTCACTAAATTTCCCAATTTGGTACACGTTTTCCTTTGCTAATGGCTTGGTACAGTAAAAAGTGAAGAATGGTAAACCGTAGTAGCTCAATGTTCCACTAGATGCCCTTGAAGAAATTTGACTTGGTCCGTGAGTTAGTTTGACTTAGAGAGAGGAAGTCAACTTGGTCATTTGAAGGTTGAATTCATCTTCTAACAACTACTTTCTTGGTCCAACAGTTAACTTCTTTGTCCATTACCCTTCTAACGACTAGTTGACTCATCCAACAAGTAGTTGACCTCTTCGATGGCTAGTTCAACTTGACTTTTTCCCTTTAGTAATTCGACTTGGCCACCTGGAATCTGGATCTACAACGCCCTTGAAACTTTGACTATTTCTAGAACCTAGGTATGGCTAAACCGGCCTAGATCTTAACTGGGTCTCCCTTAGAATCTTCATATCCTGCATGGCATTGCCACATCATCACCTACGTTTCCATGTCATCAGCTCCCTGTGCTTGTTCTTTAACACTTTAATGGATCTTTGAAATCTGATACCTGCATTTTGTTCCTCTCACTCTGCTGATCATTTTTTATGTAATTCATGTATGAATCTGCCCAATGCTGCCTTTGTTCTGCCACCCAGAACTCTGTTTGACCTGTTGACCAAGTTTGACCAAGCTGTAACTAGCCACTGACACTTCTAATTGGAAAAATAGAACATGATATGGACCCTCATCAATTTGAACAATCTGAGACCAAGTTGACTTTTTGACCACTAGGGCCACTTTGCATTGGGAATCATGTATTGCCTAGGAAATTTGAAAGTTCTAAAAAATGAGACTGCTATGCATGAGAGCTGTATGGGGGATACTGCACCAAAGTGAAGGCCATCTACAGATTCTATAGACCATAACCATGCGGTCAAGACATAGGTGCGCCTTAATGCGGGCTGGATTGGCCCATACATCGGTAATCACCTCTACAAAAGCAAGCTCCCATAAGACCATGAGTCCTCAAGTAGGATCACCTAAGGCTTTCTGATCCTATACAAGATGAGAGACACCCGAAGTGAACTACAAGGGAGCAGCCATGTTCTGACCAAGATAACACGATATTGATTGATGAATGAGACACATGGATGGGATACCTAATTCAAAATCTCATATGGTTGTTACAATGCTTTGACTTGTGACCTTGTGCTTACAGTGGTGGTGAAAAATGCTCCAAAAGTTTTTTTTGTACCCCTGCTAACGTGCGGGGTAACAGTTCACATTCTGGATCAGTAAATGCAATTTAGATTACTGGGTTGTTTGGCCTTAATGTCTAGTTATAATTGAATCTTTTAGCTTGTGAAGTATGTTTTGCAACATTTTGCCTGAGCCTTCATCATCTGTTTGTAGTCCATGCTTGAAATGTAATGCTTGAAAATAGGTGTTATAGTCTGCTGGTGTAACTATACGTTAATAGTAGATACGAGAGTCTCAACATAAAGGTGAATTAATGTGTTTTTGTGTGGACTTTATTCAATCCCTCTTCATTATTTTTCATTTCCTATTTTATGTTCATAAAAAGATTTGAATTGACATCCATGACTGACTTTGATCAGGCTCATGTGACTTGAACAGGATGAAAAAGAAATACGAAAGATTGCATTGAAACAATATCCTGTACTGAAAGCAGCCTCTGAGTTGCAATATGGCTACAAACTTATAGTATGTTGATAATTTCTATTTTAATTTAATCAAATTTCAGATACAAAATAATATAGTAGGTAGACAGTTGGCTATAAGCTATTCCATTAACATTTTCTAATTTTTTTTATTTGCAACATCCAGGACCCAAAGAATCCAAACTCTGCACTTTATTCTTCAGATATAATCAAGGTGAGATTCTATGTTGTTTCCCTTGAATCTTTGTTATTATTTTACAATGCACTTTTGACGCTGTTGGTTGACAATTAGGTTCTCCTATTCAGACATTTGAATCTAGTTTCCCAGCTTCCACAAGAAGCAACCCAAATGAGGTCCCCTTAGTTTTCTGCTATCTTATGAGCTATTGCATCATATCTTCTAGACATCCTTCAGTCAAATCTAGGATATCTCGCTGACTGTCGAGCAGGTGAAACCACAATAAACATAAGCACTAGAGCATAAATTCTCATCAAAAATATCCACAATAAACTGAAACATGTATATACCCTTTTAGTAACCAGCCACATGATTATATAATCTGTGCCAATATGGTAGACTCTGAAAACTTGATGCTGCATCAGTTGCTATAAGGTGTACAAAAGTAAAATTCATTCTAACCTTTCCCTGCATGAGTTTTGAGGATTAACTGCTCTCATACATTCCCTTAAAAAAATGATTATAAAGTTCCGTTGCCTTCAAAACTTGTTTGCAGATTAAGAATAGTGGATACGATGTTGAACACCTTCTTCGAGTCTTAGAATACAGCATGAAACAATGAACAGATAAGAGAGTAGAATATGATAACTTTTCACTTAATTAGCAAGCTGACATTGCAGAGCCAATATAGGAAGATCCAAGTGATCTTGCAATCAGGGCCAATAGAGGAAGACTACTACAACCAGGTGCTACAAAAGCAGCTATACTATCTGTTCCCCATCATATTGTGTGAGGGTTACACTCATGATTTTCAGAACAATGGATGTGTTGCAGTATGGTGCCTATGGAGTATGGATCTACAAATACTGGATATGATGTTGAACACCTTCTTCGAGTCTCAGAATACAGCATGAAACAATGGACACAATGCACATACGAGAGTAGAATATGAGAACTGTTTACATAATTAGCAAATTGACATTGCAGAGCCAATATGGAACATCCAAGTGATCTTGCAATCCGGGCCAATATAGGAAGACTCCTACAGCCTGGTGCTACAAAAGTAGCTATACTATCTGTTCCACCTCATATTGTGTGAGGGTTACATTCATGATTTTCGTCACAATGGATGTGTTGCAGTATGGTGCCTGTAGAGTATGGATGGATTGGGTACATGCACCTTCATATTATTTGAATGGTTTAATATTTTTTGATTAGAAGAAACTCACTCTTCCATGATGGATTGTCATAGTTCATTGCATGCCTTTGCATATAGTTGGTGGTGATGCTTCCTTCCTACTTCATAAGATTATGGTGTTGGCTTTGGTATACGAGTCATACTTTTTGCTCATTTAAGATGCTTCTAACCCTTCAAAGTGTTGGATAATGGTGGCGTGGGATGTGTCATGGCATATTTTTAGTGTATCATTGTTGATGTATTCAAGGGCATTGTCATGAATATGTGTATTCTTCTTGGCATTTCCCTTATGGCATGTTCGACCACTAGCAACGGTCAATGTGCGGTATCTAGAGGAGAGTATGTTGCTAAGTACACTTGTTTGATTTCCCTCCTTAGAGCACATCACCATGTTGGGGTTATTTTTGATGATCTATCTTGTTATATCACAGATAGATGACGTGCATTGTCTTTTTGGTTAGCAACATCATATCTTATGTGGAGGCTTGCATCAAGCACATGCGGTGTTTGAGGGTGTTGCTTAGCATTTCTAATGAACATAAATATATAAAATATCAATAAATAATGATAACAATAATTTGTCAATTTGGTTTGTCTCAGATGGTTGGGAGGAATGATTGTTATCCTCCCCACCCAAGTTCAATTCCCACAAGTGATATGATGAGCTTTTTGTAATGGTTTTGAATCTTGTTTATCTGTGTAGTCCCTCACGGAATGAAACATGCATATTCCTCATATGGAATATAAAGATATTTCTCATGGAAAAAGCAATGATAATTGATAATTAATAAGAAATGAAATGAACACATCTTATTTAAAGGACATTACCCATTGTTGCCTCAAAATCTAGCAGGTCTTGTAAGGGGAAAATTCACAAGGAAAAAACTAGACCAAGGGACAACAATGAGGTGTGGCCCACTATCACCACAACCACTACCTCCTGCTCTTTTGTAGATTTTCACCACAAAGGAGGCTTCCCTTTAGTAGGTTACCTATGAGAGATATGCTAAGTACAAGGAGTAATGTGACAAGAGAGGCTTATAGGAGACAACTCTTCCTAAGGACAAGGCTGTAATGCCCCCATCTGCTTAGGATACATAAGGAAGGGGATCCGCTAGCCTAATAAGGTTCCCGTAGGTTAGAACGGGGAAAATTAATCAAGGGAGCACAATTCGCCTAGGAGAAAACATTACAAAAGCTAAAGTGGTGAAAAGGGTGTCATGGGTCCTAGGCAATGAAAAGTTACTTTTAAATTATAAAGTGAGAAAACCCACTAAAGTGACTTTATTAAAATAAAAGGGTTAAAATGTGGCAAAAGTGATGGGTGAGTTATAAAAAGGGAAAATGAGGAGTCTCTTCTTATTCTTGCATTTGATCACTTGAGATTTTTTTTTTGGAGAACTCTTGAGGAAGAGTCTAGGGTTTTTGGAAACTCTCATTCTGGTTGCTGGTTTCAGTGTTGAAACTATACACCCTAGCTAGTGTGGGAATGAGATCACTTAGTTTTCGTAATTGGGCATCAATGTTTTTGAAGTAGAAGAAGACAATGGAAGAGAGGAGGTGAATACAAGGTTTTATCAATTGATTTTATTTTCTACTATTTGATATTCTATAATATCTTTTTACAGGCCATATTTGGAGCGATATTGGGAGGATGAGTTCGTATCTTTCCTGATGTCAGAGTCCCTACTTCCACAAAATATAGCAGGTTTTGCAGAGGGAAACCCTACAAGACAAAAGCTAGATAAAATGTTAACCACGGGGTAGAGGCTCAATGTCACCTCAGCGAAAACTCCTTGCTCTTTACAGACTTACACCAATGGGAGGAGTCTCGGTAGGAAGGAGATCACTTAGAATAGATATGCTAGGTATAGGGCACAAAGTGATCAAGCTAGAGCCCATTTGAAAGAGAGACTCAATAAAGGTACAAGGCTTCAAGGAAGCAAACCACTCTTTAAGAAAAACCCTAAAAAAAGAAGGCACACGACTTAGGGTTTGTTACCGCTCAAACTAGCAAGGGTCCTAGGAGGGGATCTTATAGGGCAACCACTAGGTCAAGGGAAACAATGGAGCGATAGTCCAAAGGCTCCCTGCTCTTTATGGACTTTCACCGATAGGAGGAGAATCGGTATAAAGGGGAACCGCAAGATGAATAGGTCAATAAGAGGATGAGGAGTGATTCCTAGGCTTGTTCAAAATAGATACTCAATTAAATGAGTTTCTTGCTTTGGAAGCAAGGTGACGGGCTCTCTAGGAAGGGCCATGAGGACTTTTAGGGCTAGGTTTTGAGAGTGTGCTTTGTCAAGATGGTTCCTAGACCTAGAGGTCTTTATGGAGACTTGGCTTTTCTGTGATCTTTGTGAAATTGGAATTAGCAGGTTGTGGGACCACACAAAGGTCAAGTCGACCCAAGATTAGGTCAAGGATATCGAGTTGATCAATTAAGGATGTACTTGACCTAATCAGGGAAGGGAAGAGGAGCAAAGAAATAATCTTCTTTTGATAATTTAATGTTATGATCCCAATGCTATTGATCTTCGAACTAGGGCTTGAAATATCTCAAGATCCCATCATCGAATTTCGTGAAATTTGGAGGGATTCTAGAGGACAGACCAACGCAGTTGTGGGCAAGAGGCCGAATTCTTTTTATGGCTAAATCGTGAGAAAAGTGATGCTCTAGGTGATCTATGGAGGCTAGGCCTAGAAAAAGAGTGGAAGGTGAGAGAAATAAGCTTTGAAAGTGATCACCTATGGAGGATTAGTGCCTTTTCCTTTGGGAGAGATGGAGTCAAGGAGAATTTTGGTTTGGAAAGAGTTCACCCACTCAAGGAGGCCTTCAAACAACTTTGCATGGTGTTAGGGCATGAGAGCAGCTGCTTCAAGGTCCTTATTCTTCAATTTGCAATAAATGATGACATTTCGACATGTATTTAACATAAAATATCTCTAGGAACATTCACCCGTTCATAGATGGCCCATGACATGATGCAACGCTATAAAGATCACAATTTCCACCAATTCATATAGAAAAGTAGTAAATTTCAGAGTTGTATAGCGAAAATCCCAGCAACATTCATGTGACAAAAGTAAATAACAAGAATAAGCATGAAAATAGCACTTACATGTATGAAGAGTATATCCAATCATCAAATTATGCCAATAGAGAAGCTCTAAGGCAAGAGAGAGATATCTAAACATCAAAATTCATCCATATCATCCAAACTCTATCAGGTCTTGTAAGTGGGTGTGGGGGCACAAAGACATCTTCATGGGTCTCCAAGTGGATCGAAAATGCCTGTAGACGATCTGTAAGGGATAAGATGATGACATGAGCCCTCCCTCTGCAATGGGAGACATCCTGTAGATCCTGAAACACCTACCAAGTGTATGGTACATATGTAGAGCCGACTGGGCGTGGTGAACCAGATACATCATCCTCATCCAATAGGTGGAACACGAGAAGTCAACAAGTGGTGCCAAGGATCCATGAAGTACACTCTGCTATGGTGGAGTCCCATGGCTCCACACTCACCCTACAAGTGCCAATGTGGCCCTCTGGAGGGCTAAGACCTCATATTGCCAAACCCCTAATGGAGACCCACCCACAATCTTGCATAAAATCCAATGCATCCCCTTGCCTTCTAATACAACAAACCATTAGAATAATCAAGTAAAAGTGCTTACAAGTCATGGAATCAATGGGGCACTTCATGGTGGCATGCCCTTCCATAGTGGGCTTTGGCATATACAAGTGTTTCCAAGCTCAATAAAAAGTTAAGCAAGGACTCTATTAGGTGGTTTCAAACTTTAAAGGGGATGTCATGTCCATGGTACATCCCTCAAGTGGCAGGTGGCAAATGAAATAGTAATGGAACAGAGTGGGCATTAAGGGAAACATCTAGACCACATGCCATGGCACGAGGGTAGCTATAAGAGGGGAAGCCCACACCTAGGTATATGAGTATAGGAGGGAGCAAATCATAGTATATGAGTTACCTTGACCTTTGTTTTCCCAGCCTTCTTCATATGCTTCTTGCCTTTGATTGATTTTTCTTCATAACTGCTCGGGGCTCTAGGGGATGAGAGCATGATGTGTAATATATAACAGTGGATACGCCCTTAAGGTGGGGCAGTTCATTGCCGACCAGGGATTGGGAAATCATGGGTTCCTTAATGATGGAGGGGGCTTTTCTAGGGTCCATAGGAACCAAGGTGATGGCCATGGATAAGGGGTAGAATTCATGTTTGGCTTTTGCCCACATGCTAAATTTGTATGTCCCAACCATCTTTTGCATTTTGTGGTACATTTCTTGTTGAGAGTGGCCAAATTATGCTTTTCTTTTCTTTTTAGCTGCATCAACCTTCAAGGCATCGTTCCAGGCCTGATCCAAGGTGTGGGCAAGTGGAAGGGTGTTAGAAAATGTAACTATGTTCGATCTTCAATAATGTGCTTGAGTCATTATGTAATGTACTTGTCAAAAGGATAAAGAAAAGAATTTTTATTATTGTAACAATGACTTATTAAAGCATGGGTTTCATGCTTGGATCATCATTATATTAGTCAAAGTTCTCATTATGGATTCCTAGGATTAATATTGAGTTTATAGAGTCATTATATATTCGAAGAGACCTTTCTTGGGCTTTAGAATCATGTAAAAAGGTTTTGTATCAAGTCAAATATGAATTAGGTGTCCTCCACATCATGTCTGCCTAAGGAAGATCAAGTCGGTCTAAGGAACCCCATTTGACCCACTAGAAGCCTGTATATGGAAGGAGGTCAAAGTCATTTGGATCACTCACTCTCAAGGAAGTTTGATATCTCAAGAAGAGCTGGAGAAGTACGAATTTTGTTGTTGGGAGGATGAAAGAAGTGCGAGTTTGGGGGAGTCTGTAGAGAAGAAGAAAATCGAGCTTTTGGTGCCTCTCTCTCTCTGTTTCGTGGTCTGGGTTGGGAGATTGAAGTTTCCTAAGATTTCACTGTTGTCGGAAGTTGCTACCTAGTAGAAGTTGCTGGAATGGTTCGAAGATCTTGAAGGCTGACATGGTGTGGAGGGAAAGTCTGGTCTTGGTCTAGTGTAAAGAGTCTCAAAGAATACTATTGAAAGGAAGAATTATCTTGACTGGGTTTACCTCTCGAGGGGGTTTTTTTCCCTGACACGTGCCTATATCTTGTGTCTCTTGTTTTTGTGATCTTCATATATGTATAATTGTTTGATGAAAGATAAGATAATAAAGTAAAAGAAACCAACACACTGGCAAGTACTTATTAAGAAAGGAGAATCAAACCTTAATAATATCTTTGATTTTCCAATGTGGTATCAGAGCTAAGGTCAAGATAAGTCGAAGATCACTTTGTTGGCATGGATTTTCCCTCTATGGCGACCTACATAAGATTGAATTTAAACTCTGCTAGAAGATGTCAAGAAGATCATCTATTACTTATTCATCAAAGTCAAGAGTCAAGGATTCTTGGCTGCCCTTGTAGGTTCTCTTACTGTTGACAATGCATGGATCATTGATAGTGGAGCATCGGGACACATGACATGTGAAAGCAAGCAACTTCACACACTATCAAAGGAGTCATTCTCTCATGTAGTGGAATTGGGTGACAACAAAAGCTATGTTGTTAGAGGCCTGGGATCTACATCATTAAAGCTGGATAATGGATCGAAGCTGCATCTCAACAACATTCTCCGAGTTCCAGGTTTGAAAAAGAATTTACCTTCTATTTCTTGAATAGAAGATAAAGGGGAAAGGATTGCTTTTGTTAATGGAAAAGTATTGGTTTGGGAAAAGAACTCTAGTATTGACAAAGCTAGGGTTATTGGAGTTCGTGAAGGAAGTCTTTACTGGGTTATCACTCCATCTCCTCAAGCTCTGGTTCATATGGAAATAAGTCCCATTGAACTATGGCATCAAAAGTATGGTCATATTCATTATAGGGTCATCCCTACTCTTAGTCAATTGGTTCATGGTATTCTTGAAATGAATTTAGATCATGAAGGTGTGTGCAAGATATGCTCTTTGGGGAAGCATACAAGAAAGCCATTTCATCATAGTGAATCTAGATTTAAAGAAATATTAGATCTCATCCATTCCGATGTATGCGGGCCCATGTCTAACAAAACACTTGGAAGACATCTTTATTATGTAACATTCATTGATGACCGTTCAAGGAAGACATGGCTCTACCTACTCAAAACTAAAGATGAAGTATATGATAAATTAAAGGAGTTCAGGGCTGAGGTGGAAACCTAACCGAAAGAAAGATAAAGACTCTAAGGTTTGACAATGGTGGGGAATACACCTCTAAAGAATTAATTGCATATTGTAAGGATGTAGGTATTAAGAGGGAGCTCATTGTTCCCTACTATCCCAAACAAAATGGATTGGCCGAAAGTATGAATAGGTCAATTGAAGAAGGCATTCGAACTATGCTCCTTGATCAAGATTTACCGAAGTTCTTATGGGGTGAAGCAGCGATGACTATTGTGTATGTTCAAAATAGAAGTCCTCATAAGAGTCTTGATAAGACTACACTCGAAGAAGTATTCACATGAAAGAAGCCGAGTGTGAATCACCACCGAATCTTTGGAAGTCCAACATATACCCATGTTCCGAAAGACAAGTGAAAGAAGTTGGACTTGACAAGCATCAATGGAATATTCAATGGTTATAGTCTTTCCTCAAAAGCATATAGAATATACATAAAGGAGGGAGGATACATTGAAGTAAGTAGGGATGCCATATTTGATGAGAATCAAGCTTACAAGAAATCAAAGGATATTCCTAGTGATTCTGATGATGAAGAAGTTTCCGTATTTGAAGAAGATGAAGTTCAACATAAGAACTCTATTGCAAATGATGAAGAAGAAGGACCAAGTGAGCCTATTCAATCAGTGGTTATCCCAACCACAAAGAAGAGGCCAAATTGGTTGAAAGCTACATTAGAAGATGTTGAAGGACATGAAGCTGCGAAAGGGTCCTCCAGGGAAAGTAAGAAACCAAAAAGGCATTCTGGTTATGCTGCATATATAACAAAGTTGATTGAAGCCGAACCATCTACATTCCAGGATGCTGAGCATGAAGAGGTTTGGAAGAAAGCTATGCAAGAAGAATATCAATCCATCATGTAGAATGGGTTTTGGAAAATCGTTCCTAGACCTAGTGACAAATCAGTTGTCACATCGAAGTGGATCTATAAGATCAAACATGTTGTTGATGGAAGTATAGACAAGTACAAAGCAAGGTTCGTCGCAAGGGGTTCCTCCCAAAAGGAAGGCATTGAATATGAAGAAACATTTGCACCTACTGCAAGGTACACTACCATTAAATCGTTGGTTCCATTGGCTACTACAATGGGGTGGAATATCCATCAAAGGGATGTTAAGACCACATTTCTAAATGGGACCATTTATGAGGAAGTGTACATCGAACAACCTAAAGTATTTGAAGTGAGTAGTAGGGACTCTCATGTTTGCAGACTTAAGAAGGCCCTATATGGCTTGAAGTAAGCATCGAGGGTATGGTATGCAAGAACGGATGCATATCTTCTCAGCTAAGCACCTGACATGGGGATTCGAGATTCGTAGGATTCAAGATTCGTGGTGTCGGATTCAGACACGTTGACCCCCCGGAACAGGACACGTAGGATTCGTTATATATTATTTTATTAAAT
>APFE030466140.1:243891-266015 GCA_000404065.3 Pinus taeda
CCTGAAAAATTGATAAGTCTGCTGGATTTTGAATGAAATCTAAAATTCTACTTTCTCCATATGAAATCCAATGAGGCAAAACCACTCTCAAACATCCTGAGTCATTTCATGGTAATGTTAAAAAATTAAGTAAAAGGATGAAAATGAAGATTAAGGAGAATGTCACTTTTACTTTAAGAATTTAACATTACCATGAATAGCATATCAATACTAGGGCCTAGACTTGATCATGAAGCGGCCAAAATGCTTGCCAAATGAAAATATGCGTGGCTGTAATGACCAAATGCGGCCTTTTCATACCCGCGCAGGTCACTTTTTGAGCCTAGTGAGTCCTGGAAAACAGGACACGATTCCCAAAATCGTGACACGCTGAGAAAATCGTGACACGCAGTCGGATTCGATGTGTCATGGGTTTTGGACACGAATCTGGAGAGAATCGCATCAGACACGATGGATTCGGGATTCGTGGGGCCTATAGGATGAATCTGGTTTCATAGCTTCTCAGGATTGGATTTGTGAAGAGTACTGCTGATCCACATGTATATAACAAGGTCGTGAATAATGAGCCCCTCATTATTCTAATATATGTGGATGATCTATTCATCACTGGTGTAGAACGAAGGATTCAAGAATGCAAGAAGATGTTGGCAACTGAATTCGAGATGAAGGATCTAGGACTGATGCATTACTACCTAGGTCTAGAAGTATGGAAGAGATCTGGGGAGATATATTTAGGGCAAGGAAAGTACATCATCAAGTTATTGCAGAAATTTGGGATGGACTCCAAGCCAATGGTTACTCCTATGATCACCAACCTCAAGAAGTTGAGGAGCTCCAACTCTAGTCTCGTGGATCCTACCTCATATTGTCAGTTGGTGGGTTCCCTGATGTATCTGGTAAATACTAGGCTAGATATATGTTTTGTAGTGAACATTCTTAGTCAGTTTCAGTTGGAGCCTCTTCATGATAACTGGATAGCTGCCAAACATATATTGAGGTATCTTCGTGGTACTATACATCACTGCCTAAAGTATGATAGTAAGGAAGTCAAGCTAATTGGCTTCATAGACTTTGATTGGGGTGGCAGTGAGACTGATGGAGGAGCACTACCGAAGCATGCTTTGGTTTGGGAGCTGCTATGATCTCATGGATGAGTATGAAGCAAGATCTCGTTGCATTGAGTAGTGCCGAGGCAGAATATGTGGATGCATGTGAAGTAGGAAAAGAGGCTGTTTGTTTAAGGAAGCTTCTGACAGATTTGTTCGAGAAGTCTCTGAGTCCCACTGTGATTAATTGTGACAACCAAAGTTGCATCAAGATGTCTGGAGATCTCATGTTTCATTCGAGGACGAAACATATCAATAACAAGTTCCATTTTATTAGGAACTTGGTGTAGGATGGGATTGTGAAGTTAGAGTATGTTCCGGCAGACGAACAAGTAGCAGACATACTGATAAAGGCTTTTCCTAATAAGAAGTTCAAATATGTAAGGAACCTGCTGGGTTTGGTAGATATTGGTGATTGTATTGATGGTAAGGAAATGGAAGAGATTGGTTGAGGTTTTGCGAGTGAAGCATTGCCTGAGGAGACATCAGGCCGCACTCTGTGTTGATGTCTGGAATCTCAGAATTGAAAAGGTGGTGTTGTTTTTTGAGCTCTGTTTTGGATACACACCTGTATGTTTGGGTTGGTGGTTAGCAAGTAAGCCTGGTGGTACCTAGAGTTGCTGAAAGCTTGAGTCCACCTTAGTCCCACTTGGATAGATTGCCCTAGTCAGGAATCTAGTCCATGGCATTGCAATGCTTAAATTGTTGAGTGA
The DNA here is from genome assembly GCA_000404065.3 of Pinus taeda. Taxonomy (NCBI): domain Eukaryota; kingdom Viridiplantae; phylum Streptophyta; class Pinopsida; order Pinales; family Pinaceae; genus Pinus; species Pinus taeda. The sequence goes on from APFE030466140.1 coordinate 245,711, forward strand.
CTGGTTGGATAGATTGCCCTTGTTAAGAATCTAGTGCATGGCATTGTGGTGCCCAAAGGTTCTTCATGTTTTTCATATAGTTTGAGATCTTCCATTGCATATGTACATTATGAATACCTCCCTAGTTAAGAGGGAGTTTTAGAAAATGTAACTATGTTCGGTCTTCAATAATGTACTTGAGTCATTATGTAATGTACTAGTCAAAAGAATAACGATTTTTATTATTATTATTGTAACAATGACTTATTAAAGCATGGGTTTCATGCTTGGGTCATCATTATATTAGTCAAAGTCCCCATTGTGGACTCCTAGGATTAATATTGAGTTTATAGAGTCATCATATATTCGAAGAGACCCTCCTTGGGCTTTCGAATCATGTAAAAAGGTTTTGTATCAAGTCAAATATGAATTATGTGTCCTCCACATCATGTCGGCCCAAGGAAGATCAAGTCGGCCTAAGGACCCCCATTCGACCCACTAGAAGCCTATATATTGAAGGAGGTCGAAGTCATTTGGATCACTCACTCTCAAGGAAGTTCGATATCTCAAGAAGCCCTGGAGAAGTGCGAAGTCTGTTTCCGGGAGGACGAAAGAAGTGCGAGTTTGGGGGAGTCTCTAGAGAAGAAGAAAATCAAGCTTTTGGTGCCTCTCTCTCTCTGTTTCGTGGTCTGGGTTGGGAGATCGAAGTCTCCTAAGATTTCGCTAATGTCGGAAGCTGCTGCCTAGTTGAAGTTGCTGGAAGGGGTCAAACTTTCAAAGATCTTGGAGGCTGACATGGTTTGGAGGGAAAGTCTGGTTTTGGTCTAGGGTAAAGAGTCTCAAAGAATACTATTGAATGGTTGAATTACCTTGACTAGGTTTTCCCCTAGAGGGGGTTTTGCCCTACATGTGCCTATATCTCGTGTCTCTTGTTTTTGTGATCTTCATATATGTATAATTGTTTGATGAAGGATAAGATAATAAATAAGTAAAAGAAGCCAACACACTCACAAGTAATTATCAAGAAAGGAGAATCAAACCCTAATAATATCTTTGATTTTCTAACAAAGGGGAGGCAAATGCTATGTGGACCCAATGGACACATGTGGACCCGGATGGGAAAAATGATGAATGGGGTTAAAATGAGGGCAAGGGGGCGGGGATGTATATGGAGTTGGGAAGCGGGACCATGCAACCAAAATCGGGATTTTTCCATGTAATGCCAACCCTGTTGCACTCAATTTGTCAAAGTTCCAGGGAAGTGGAAGTACCAACTTTTTGAACAAGGATCAGATCACATATCAACAATCCATGTGTTATGGCCATCCCATTCTGCAAGTTGTTTATTGTAAATGATCTTAGTAAACCTTGAGTCTATGTAACAATCTAGGTAAGCCTATAATTTGATGACGAATTCCATCCTAGGAGGTTTTTTAGCTTCACTGATTACTTGTTTTTTTCGACATGGCTAATCAGAAGAGTTTTTTCCCTTCAACTTAAACTCCCAAAGCTAAGGTGAAATTTTTGTAGAACTATTAAATGAGTCCCAGTGTTTTAGTCGAGTCTAATGTAAAAGTGGTTTGGAAATAATTTAAGCTAATTAGATTAATTATTTTATTACAAATCACTTGGTTTACTAGATCATATTGAGTCGCAGATGGATTGTGTCTTGAGGGTCTAAGACAAATGTGTATTCAGCACTCTTCAGTTTGTTAATCTCCTTTATATTTCTATACATCCGCTTGCGCTTGTACTTCATATCGCGTGTACACATGCTAGCGCCTCTTTGAGTCTTGTAAATGAAAAATCATATGTATTAGAGGGTTGGAAAAATAATTAAATCCTTTCATGTGTAAGTTAATTAATTTTTCTGGCCAAATAAAATTAAATCCTAAGCCAGAAAATTAATTAATTAGAGTCAAGTTAAATTGTCTTAGGAAAATAAGTTCTTCAAATGGAAAAATTCCTGGGTGTTAAAAGAGTCAATTTTTAAAGGTCTTCCACCAAGGGAATATTGTATTTTTCAAGAAAATTTGGACCCTTAGACCTTGGTGGTTAAGTCGAAGTCAATTTTTTGAGGAAATTAGCTCAAAATGATTAATTTTGAGCTATTTAAAATGGAATTAAATGATAAATTCGAAAATTCCTCCAAAAAAAAATCAAGGGCTAAGATTAAAAGATCTTGAAGTGTTTACCAACGACAAAGATTATTTTGACAAGGATCAAAGAAACTAGCCGTTATTTTTCCATATGGAGGATTTATCTATAAATTAGAGAGTTAGTTGAGTCTCTAATCATCTTGATCTCTGGCTAGAATTACTGTTGAAGCATTTTGTAAACTATTGTCCCGCTGGGAACTATTTTTTCTACTATAATAGAAGACTTCGGGGTGCAACTCTAGGTGTTCTTGTCTCTAATCTATGGTATATATTAACTACGGGCTTGCTATGTGGTGCATTATATTTTTGAGATAATACATAGTGTGTGCAGGTACTCAATCCTTAGTCTCCAAGTTCACTAACTGTGGGCAAGGGTTACTTTGATTGGATCTCTAGTTTTTATATGGTGGGTTGAATCTTTGCTTGGGCTATAATGAGCATTAAATTTTTCTGAAGCATTTTAGCCATTCTTTCAAGGAAAAAATATCATAAAAATTATTTTTTCAAAATGTATTTTGAAAACCCATGTATATTTTGTAAATTAAATTGTAAATTATTTTTCTAACTTGGGTTGGGGTTTTTAGATTCATTTTGTATATATCTGGGGTTTGGGTGTTGTAAATTTTATTTTTGCAGGTTAGATCAAAGAGTCAAGTGGAAGAGGAGCTAGATCTAGGCCCTTGAGGGTAAGATCTAGTCTCTTGGAAATTTTTGCAGGGCTTCCACGAAAGAATTTCTTAAATATTCAAAGAGCTGAAGTATAAAATTTTTTGGAGCAAGGGTTTCAAGCTTTCAAGGATCCTAGCCATGATCTTTCCTTTCTAGGCCTCAACGTCACCATTTCTCCCTCCAACGTCTTGGTTTCTAGCCCTCCCAGGGCTAGCCGTGATCCTTAGGGGCTGCGACTTCCCTTCTTTACCCTAACTGTGGGCCCAAAAGGCCTTGCAAGATCCTCTTTTCCTCTCGGCTTCCTTCCATCTTGACCTTCCTCCCTCAGCCTCCCTCCTCGGCCCTCTTCTTCCTCTCTCCCCAGGCCGCAACCCTCTAAGGGCTTGCGACTCCCTTTCCTTGGCCTTTAGGCCATAGGCCATTAGCCTTAGGCCTTGTCCTAGGTCCCTGAACCCTCCATACCCCTAACGCTAGCCTCATTGGGCATAGCGTTGCCTCTTTGAGGCCTTATTCTTCATCCTTGGGCTCCAATCTATCATCCTAGCCCTTTTATCCCCCAAATTCACCTCTCTTAGCCTTGTTCTCCATTTTCTTAGCTTATTTTGCCCTAAATTGACCTGAAACCCTAATCTGAATTTTTAAGACTAATACTTAGTAGTTTTGCAGGTTTAAGGTCTCAAAATTCATATTTTCCAAGAGACAACGTGATTCCAAAATTTCAACGAATTTCAATCGTGGGATCTTCAAGGCCTTGGGCCGAGGGTTTGACCTTTAAACCCTTGTTTTGCTTCAATTATAATACAACAGTCAAATCACCAATATCTAAGCTCTAAAATCACATTTTAATTGGTCAAAATTGATTAAAATTGTAAAATCTATTTTTTCACAAATTTTGATTCTAATTTGACCTGATCTGACATTCTAGCTTGCTTGCTGGAATTTATTTCATAACTGTGAAATTCGAGTTTGAAATATTTCTGAAGCATATTCTTAATAAAAATAAATAAATTTGAATTTTCAGTTTTCGGTAAAAACTTACTATTTTTAGACATTTTGGGTATCATCTTCAGTGTTTTTAGCTTGCTGATCTGTCACTAATTTACTGCTGTAATAAATTTATCAGTTCTGAAATTTCTGAATCACACATCCTGAAAGCCCTAAAAATTGAAAATTTTGAGTTCGAGTGCATTTTTACTATTTTTGGGCATATTAACCATCTATTTTCGACATCTTTAGCTTGTTGATCTGTGGTTGTTTACTGCTGTAAACTAACAATCAGATCTGAACTATCACTAAATACATCATCACTAAGTGGGCTAAATGAGTTAATTTACATTCGCTGGTCATTGAGAAATTTTATGTTTTATGTCGAAGGCAATGATTTTCTTTCTCTTTTACATCAAATATATAAAATCAAGAGTGCATAAGATATTATGAAGACCAAACCTAGTTACACATTTCAACAAAAAGTAAATCGAGCAAAACTACAACTACAATAAGGAGAAGTCATGCTACAATGACACCTTATCAATATCCTAATCACAAGAGCATTGAGCAATTATCTTAACCAATTAGTGTATCAACATTGCTCAGAACGGAAACAACTGACCTTTCTTCCAAAGAATATTAATACTAGTAGCATGGAGTCTCATAATAACAATTAATCTTGATAATCCTATAAATCCATTGTTGCACAAAGAATTGAATTAGGATGGTTAGATCCTTTTACAATTTGACAATTCTACCCGGTACTTAGAAGTTCATACTGTTTCGTATCATCAACCATGATAGCATCTAAAGCAGATAATTGTATGAAGACATTACAAGCTATAGTAAACATGTAAAACATTTCTATAAATATACTTAAAGGACAAAACATTTCTGAAAGGGGAAGAAAATGTAATAAACATGTACATATAAATATAACTATAAAATTTTTAAAATAATAATTAATAATGAAAGCACATTTCATAATGAAAAGACATGTCTAAATTAAAGGTCATGATTCTTAGGAAAAGGTACCCACTTAGTTATTTAATCAGGTCTTTATTGTAAATTTATTTTATCAACCTCTCATACATTTTATTCAATATATTATTTTAATCCAAATGGATTTCTTTAACTATTCCAAATATTTTGAATATTTAGTTTGTGAACTAGATTGGTTCGTGATAGTCCCTTGTGATACTAAGCTGCTCAAAACATGAGAATGGGTACGTGTTGACACCTAATCTTTGGGAGAGATTGGTTTATGATAGTCCCTTGTGATACTAAGCTGCTCAAAACATGAAAATGGGTATGTGTTGGCAACTAATCTTTGGGATTAGGAAAACCTATGTAAATATTGTAAATAGCAAAATAAAGGACGCTGGAAGACAAAGAGACATTGGGAGATGAAACCCAGTTGTCTCCCTGTCCTTGTATATATTCATATTCTCTCTTAATGAAAAACACAATTTGATTTGGAGTTACTCTTGGCTTGACACGGTATCAGAGCCAACTCCCAAAATTAGTTTCTTTGCTCCTGTAACTCCTATACACTACCAGATTCCCTGCTCTGTGCACTGAATGCTTTGTCCTCTATCTGTTGAAATTTAGTTTCATATTCCTTTTGAATCTCAAATCTCTTATTGCGTGATGTGTGGAGAGGTCGAAATGTTGTGTTGAAGGCTGCACCCTGCATTAAATTGGATGGTATGCACTGTTGATAAAAATAAATGTTGTTTGATTTTTGAACTGACAACATATAAAGGGGTCGTATTCCTCACTCTCGTTGGTCGAAACCGTGACTTCACTGCTGCATTGAAACATTGGTTGAATCGAGCTGTGCTCACTGTGAGACTATGTGCCCTTGGCCCCTGTCGAGCCCGTCATGCATTTGGAGGAGCGCTGCCTGTGCATTTGACTAATTGAAGTTTGTGTTAACCATGTTGGTTGTGCGTTGAAAATGGTATGTGCTTTTTTGTTGAAGGCATGTGATTGTGTCAAATATACTTTGAAAACTATGTATGACATATAAAATGTGTTGGTTATGCTCCTTTTTCAAGGCCATATATTAAATTAAGCTTGGTATATAACATTAATTTGAAGATCATATGGTGGTTCATGCATAATTTGAAGTTTATGCATTCTAAATCCTTTTTTATATGTTGAGGCTGTGGTATATAATATATGAGGAACATATATTTTTTTAAGGCCGTGGGCATGAATGGTTGGTATGTCATATGAAAGTGGGTCGAAATACATTGAGTTCCTTTTTGAAAGCCATATGGTATGTAAGTATGATGGTATGTATGGTATGCCGTATGAATTATATATATGATGGAGGTATATTAATGAATTTTTGAAGACATAGCCACTTAGTTTTATTACAAATACATCAACCTTTTGTTGCAACCATTGCAATTATTTTGAGGCCAGATTAGATTATATGATGCATCTACTCATCTCATAGTGGGAGTAATGCCCACTGGCAAAGAGAACAAAGAGCACCAACGACCAAGATTAAAACTTAATCAAGGGCCTAGCTTAAATCTTTGTCGATCCGTGAGAGTTTCTAGAGAATTGTCACCTTATCTCAATTAATAGTAATTAATTAACCATATTCCCTAAGTTTAGAGTTAGGAAAAATTTAAAAATCGGCTAATAATCTAATTGAGCCATTTCTAGGTGGAATTTCGAGAAACGATTTTTGGGTTTTGGATATCTCATGTGTTTAGCCTCTCCACAAGGTTTCGAGACTAGAACACCTCTGATGCTACAAAAACTAACACTCCCTCTTAGCGAGGAAGGTGTTCTAGTGCTGCACCACTGTTGCTACAACACCCTCTCTCTGTATCACCCCTCTGTTAAGCTGTTGATGTCTGGCCACTGCCCACCAACCATTATGCAACTTTGATTCTGCATTTGTGCTACTGTTGACATTGCCATACTGATGCCAATTCTGCATCTGCACTGCAACTCCCTCTCATTTGTTGCTGCTACAACTGCAACAACTACAACAACTGCAACTGAGAAACATCCAAAATATTGAATCATTTGTGTTCAGTATGATGCATCTGTCTCCTGAGCATCTAACTGCTACTAGCCACTGCACTGTCCACTAAGGAATCTGCATTGTTGTTGAGTCTGCACAGTGCCACTCTGCACTGTATTCCCTAGCCCCTGACTGCTACTAGTCTGCAACTGTCACTCTGGAATCTGACTGCATCTTTGACACTGATCCATCCTGCTACTGAATACTGTGGACCCCCCATAGCTAGGTAATGATCTATGAGGTGGACTCCTCAATGGACCCTGCCCAAGTTTTGCAATCTCTGGGACTACAACTCCAAGTTACCCACCTCTCTTTTGGAGGGATGGCTGCAAACATGGAAAGCTCTTCCTAAGCCTGAAGGACAACTTGTCAACCTTCGCGGACACTGCTGCCTAGTCCTTCTTCTCAGTTTTGTCCTCTTTTTTTGAGAGGACACTACGTGTTGTAGTGACTGAACTCACCACATCTGAAGCACTTGATCTTTGACAGGTCCTTCTTCTTCTTCTTCTGCATTTGTGCTACTGTTGACATTGCCATACTGATGCCAATTCTGCATCTGCACTGCAACTCCCTCTCATTTGTTGCTGCTACAACTGCAACAACTACAACAACTGCAACTGAGAAACATCCAAAATATTGAATCATTTGTGTTCAGTATGATGCATCTGTCTCCTGAGCATCTAACTGCTACTAGCCACTGCACTGTCCACTAAGGAATCTGCATTGTTGTTGAGTCTGCACAGTGCCACTCTGCACTGTATTCCCTAGCCCCTGACTGCTACTAGTCTGCAACTGTCACTCTGGAATCTGACTGCATCTTTGACACTGATCCATCCTGCTACTGAATACTGTGGACCCCCCATAGCTAGGTAATGATCTATGAGGTGGACTCCTCAATGGACCCTGCCCAAGTTTTGCAATCTCTGGGACTACAACTCCAAGTTACCCACCTCTCTTTTGGAGGGATGGCTGCAAACATGGAAAGCTCTTCCTAAGCCTGAAGGACAACTTGTCAACCTTCGCGGACACTGCTGCCTAGTCCTTCTTCTCAGTTTTGTCCTCTTTTTTTGAGAGGACACTACGTGTTGTAGTGACTGAACTCACCACATCTGAAGCACTTGATCTTTGACAGGTCCTTCTTCTTCTTCTTCTAATCCCCCTGCCCCTGATTGGGGCCCTTAAATGTTAGGGCCACATTTTCCTCCTCACTCTTCGGTCCCTTGTTGTTGCCGCTGTTGATGGTACTCTTCAACAGAGCCCTCCTCAACTCCGCCTGTCCTAGATCAAACCACATCCTAGCCCGCTTCGGCAAGGTATCTCTGCTCAAGATACTCTAGACAAATACTTGCCAGTCCTCTGAGACACTATTCAGTGCCAATTGTACAAGCTCTGTCGGTTGGGGTGCCTCCCCAATGGATGACAACTAATCTTAGACCTCCTAAATCCGAGTGAGAAAGGCATCTATGATCTCGCCCTTCTGCATTTTGGTACTCCTCAACTTTTCCTAGAGAAACATCTTCCGCTGCTCGGAAGAACTCTGAAATAGCTCAGACAGAGCATCCCACATCTCCTTGGTCATTCCATTTTCTGCCACATGTGAGACCAGATGATCTCGAACTCCATCCAAAATCATCCTCTTTGCCTTTGCCATTTCCTTCCTATACTCGTTCAGCTGATCGGGGTCTTGGGGAACTGCTACCACATTTATGCATATGTCTTTAGGTCGTATTCATCTAGAAGAAAGGACATCTTAGCTTTCCAAATGACATAGTTGGAGGCTCCCTCCAACCTGTCCTGATCTCTGAGACTTGCTGTGGCCATCTCTGAAACTGTCGAAAACTCCCTCTTTCCCTCTTCTTGGCTGCTGGATCTGCGATACGCACTCCCTTTTGAAGTGAGGAAATCTGCACTCAGTTACTGCCAGTCTGCCTGGAAAAACTTCTGAAAATCAAAGTCCCCTAGAGAAATTTTCCCTCTATTGTGTGTTTTTCTCTTTCACCTAACGTTGATTTCGTTGCTGCAAAACCCTCCGCGTCCAAACAAAAATCTTCTCAATGAAAAATATGAGCTGTGGTTGCTCCCTCTAATTGCTAGAATCACTATTCTGGGCAAATCGATTTTCTGCTAACTCGCAACTGAAAATTGAACCCTTGCCCCAACAATTTGTTTTGCCTGTCTGAGTATTGCGCAACACCAGGAAATTTCGGCCTACTGCTCCCTCTGAACAACAAAATTTTCCTTCTTCTACTTCTAAGCTTCCCAACTGATCATTGACGCTCTGATACCATGTGAAAATTTCATCTAACACAACAACTGGAAATTATTTTCCTAATTGTTAATTTATTTAACAATTTATTTGCTACAACAAATATAAAATAATTCACACTGTTATTTTTACCAATAAACTACGGAAGAAAATAACGCTAGAAACTAAGAAAATACTAGCACACACACACACTAATTAACACAATTATTTTTGGACAAATGTCCCTGGAAAAATCCAACTTGGGAAAACCGGTGCAACGACTGAGGGTTTTTATTATTATGCAATAGTGAAATTATTTGAGTACAATCTGGATGTTAAAACTGGCAATCTCGTAGAGAAAAATACTAGCAAAAATATTTTGAGGGAAATTACCCTCACTCCGAGCAATCTCGACACTCGACTGCTACTGAAAAGCAAGCCATCCAACTGGGCCTGCACAGGCTCTGCATCAACCTGAGGCTACCTGCCACACGTGCTACTTGAATCGTCTGCTAATCAAACTGTTCCGCCTGTTGTTGACTAGGAAAACACTTCTCCGACACTCTAGAACCTCTGCCCGGCCTTTGGAACTGAAAATGTCTTCCTTCCTTAGCAAATCGAATTGCCCACTGAAGCTTCTGTGCTGGGACTGCCCAACATACTGATGAAATCTTGGCCTCTCTGCAAATGCACTCGCCGGATCGGAAAATCTTCCTTTGGCTTCACTGTCTCTACCCCTCACTGTCTTTGCTTCCCTACTGAAGTTCGAATTCTTCCAGCACTGCTGGCTGTCTAAAAATTCAACCCTCCAAGGAAATCGACCTCTTTGTGGCTCTTCCAAGTGTCTCAAGTGTATTCTCCATCTTTCCATCGACTTCTTCTTATAATCCTGTGTTGGAGCACCAAAAACCAAGATTAGAACTTAATCATGGGCCTAGATTAATTCCCTGTTGATCCGTGTTTGTTTCTAGAGAATTCTCACCTTATCTCAATTAATACTGATTAATTAACCATATTCCCTAAGTTTAGACTTAGGAAATATCTAAAAATTGGCTAATAATCTAATTGAACCATCTCTTTGTGGAATTTCCAGAAACAATTTCTGGATTTTGGAGATCTCATGTGTTTAAGCCTCTGCACAAGGTTTGGAGACTAGAATACCTTGGATGCTACAAAAACTAACAATACGGTGTAACAAAAATAGACATGATGCTTCCACATGTAGGCCGCCTTGGGACAAAATCGAGCAGGAAAGAAATGAAGAAAAAGGTAAAACACCTGGTAAGGGAAAGGAAAAGCACCCGAGTCCGCTCATTATGTTGTGGCACATTGCAACATTGGAGTAATTGAAGACTTATTCAATGCTTCACTTGCTTCATGGAAAAATGCTTGGTTGCTTGATTCAAGAGCAACTTGCCACATGATTTTCAGAAGATATTTCTTTGAAGAATTCATTGATAATGTTGATGGAGCAGTATATTTTGCAGACAAGTCAAAATTCTAGCCATTAGGGCTTGGCAGCATCAGGCTCAAACTGCTTGGTCTTCCAGACTTTTCTACATGATGTCCTATACCTCCCGAAGTTGAGGAGAAACTTGCTATATTTGTCCACATCCGCCAGCAAGGACACTCCATTCATATATTTGATGGCAAGTTTGAGGTAAAAAAAGCATCAGATCACTCACTTGTCATGACTAGGATATAAGAAGAAAGACTACTAACACTGCAAGGAACCTCTGCTCGTGGAAACGGGGAAACGCAGGAGCAGGGATACGCACAAGGGGGACGAATATAAGCACCCCAAAATTTATGGAAATTTGGGGAAATGGGGGACATCAAAGTTGTAAAATTTATAAAATTATTAAAATTTAATATATAAAAATAAAAAATAAAATCCCAACAATATGTCAATAACTAAGTTAGTAAATAGTAAATCTTAATAATTATGAAATGTACATCTAGATATGATCATCATTTCATATTAGACTATTATGAATCATAATTATCATTTGACATTTCTGCAATCATCAATGTAAAATTGTAAATCCAAAAGTAAATTACTAAATTGAATCCATCATTTGGCATATGCAGTGCTCCATCTAAATTCATCATTTGGCAATGTGCATTAATATTATGCACGTCTAAATTAAATTAATGATTTGACAATTGAAATTACACAATGCACATCGAAAGTAAATTCATCATATGACTATGACATTATGTTGAAGTCTAAAATAGACATAGAATACCAAACTAAAAGTAAACATAGAAAGAAGTGAAATACTAGTAAATTTCTCAAAAAGTATCAAATAATAAAACGTAGCTCCAATTTGGTGGCTCCAAGTCACAAATGAAAATTGTAGCTCCAATCCGATAGCTCCAAGTCACAAAATGAAAATTGTAGCTCCAAATGTCTCAGGCCCATGGTCAATGGTAAATCCGAATCACAACAAATTGTAGATGGAAAATGTCAAGTGCGACAACAAGAAAATATTGGGCGGCAAGGTAAAATGTTGAGCGACAGTAGCAGGAAAATGTCGGGCAACAAGGTAAAATCGTAGGGTTAATGAGAAACGAATGAAAAAAGTGAATGATTATGTTTTAAAGTTTTAATTTATCCTTTAGTTTTTATTTAATTTTTTTGAATTATATTAAATTTTGTAATTTTTTATGTTTTTAATTGTTATTAGCAAAAGAATTTTGGGGGGACACTTTTCATCACCATAAAAAAGTCCCCTCAGAGTTTCCTTGAGTTTCCCAAAAAAGGGGACATGGGGAAACATTCCCCTAGGAGTTTTCTCGTCGCGGGAGTGTGGGGGAGTGAGGAAGCGCATCCCCCACCCTGGGGGATGCGTTCTTGTGAAACACTGCTTCCATCAAGTCTTTTAGGGCATACTATATTTGGACAGTTGAACTATGACAACCTTCGTTTGTTGAAGAAAAATGGTGTTACTGGTTTGCCAACTATTCGTAGGAAACTTAAGCAATTTGATGCTTGTATCATAGCAAAGCACAACAAACAGTATTTTCATGATTCTCATTCCAGCGCAGTGTTGCAAACATCTTGATAACATCCCGATTTTATCTTGAAATCACGATGTTTTGGCCTAGCCAATGTTTGCCAATTTTTACCAATATTTTCCTGATTTTTACTATTTTTTGGTTTTCCAGACCCTTGCCGATGTTCACAACATTGTTCCAGAGCACATAGAAAACTTGAACTCATTCATTCTGATTTATGTGGCCCAATGCCTGTTCCTTCTGCAAATGGTAATAAATATATTATGACATTTATTGATGACTACACCACAATGTGTTGGGTTTATTTATTGAAGAAAAATCTGAAGCTTTTGAAACATTCACGAACTTTCATGCATGAATTGAAAATGATGCACAATCTCATATTGGCTCTATTTGTATTGATAATGGAAAATAATATACTTCAAATGAATTTGAAAACTATCTTCACCAGCATAGGATCAAACATCAAACAACTGTGCCTTATAACCCCCAACAGAATAGAGTAGCTAAAAGAATGAACATGACAATCTTAAATATGGTACGTTTGATGATGTTTTTCAAGAATGTTAAGCTGATGTTTTGATGTTTTTCAAGAATGTTAAGCTGATGTTTTGGGCTGATGCAATTCTATGTGCTATGTATATAAAGAATAGGTGTCCATTTCATGCTATAAAAAACAAGACTCCCTATGAAATGTGGTATGGCCACATTCCTTCGGTGAGACATCTTAGGGTTTTTGGTTCCACCTGTTATGCCTTGATACCTAAGGAACAAAGAAACAAACTCGGTGCAAGGAGTCGAAAATGTATCTTCTTGGGGTACTTAGATACCTCCAAAGCATACCGTCTCTATGATGAAGTTAATAAGAAGTTTATAATATCTAGAGATGTGATCTTTCTTGGGTATTCTGAGACTGACAATGTTGTTGAGTGACAACTTGATTGCTTGGATAGATTCAAACATGCAAAGTATTTTCAAGGGTTTGATAATGAGATTCCACATCTTGAAGGGGGGATCCCTTTACTGGATCAATCCATGGAATCTCCTTTTGAAGCACTCTCTCCCCCGCATGAAGCTCCATCCACTGATGACACTCTGAGTGATGTGATTGACAAAATTGGGAGGCTAAATCTTGATTCAGCCCCATCTCAGTCAAATGAGCAGCCTAGGCCATCTTAGAAAGGTCCTCCAAATTGGATGACAGAGACACTTAAAAGTGTTTGTCCTGATGAGGTTGGAAAGACGAGAACAAGAAGCTCTGTTAGACAAAATGGAGGTGATGTAGACGATCTTGATTCACTTGTTGACATGGATGTTTCATATGATTGTGAATTGGATTTGTCTACAGATTTCGAACCAACTTCCTTCAAAGAAGCCGCTTCTCATGATGAATGGAAAGAAGCAATGCGTAAAGAATATGATACTTTGATAAAGAATGGCACCAAGAAGCTGGTTGATCCTCCATTAGGAACCAAACCAATAGGATGCAAGTGGGTCTTCCAGAACAAGTATAAAGCAGATGGCTCACTTGACAAGCACAAAGCCAAGCTTGTGGCAAAAGGTTCTGCACAGACAGAAGGGGTCGATTATGAGGAGACTTTTGCCCCCATAGCAAAATGGGCTACCATCTGGAGACTCTTTGCCTTGGCAGCGTAGAACGGTTGGAAAGTCCATCAAATGGATGTAAAAACTGATTACTTGAATGGAGATTTGAAAGAGAATGTTTTTATGTCCCAACCAGAAGGATTTGTTGTGAAGGTTCAAGAACACAAAGTATGCAAGCTTGTAAAATCCTTGTATGCCCTCAAGCAAACACCATGAGCCTAGTATGAGAAATTAACTCAGCATCTTCTGAAACTCAATTTCAAACATTATGATCTTTATGATGCAACTTTGTTTGTCAAGAAAGTTGTCAAAGCAGTAATATATCTTGTGGTGTATGTAGATGATCTTTTGATGATAGGGAACAATGAGAACTACATTGCATCCATATAGAAAGAACCGAGGAAAGGTTTTGAAATGACAAATTTGGGCTATGTTCACTACTATCTTGGTATTGAAGTAACCCAACATCCAAAGTTTATATTTCTCTCTCAGAAGTACATTGGAGATCCGTTGAACAAGTTTTGCACAACTGAGTGCAATCTGTTGACTACTCCAATGGAACATAATTTAAAGCTCACATCCACTGAAGGAAAAGAGTTTGAGGATGCAACAAAGTACATACAACTTGTAGGAAGTCTCAACTACCTGACTACTACCAGACTAGACATTTCGTTTGCTGTTGGAATCCTCTCCAGGTATATGCAAAAGCCTTCTGGGGGTCATTGGTCTGCTGCAAAAAGAGTTCTAAATTTCTTGAAGGGCACTCTAGACTTTGGACTCAAGTATACACAGGTGGGTGACTTCAGCTTGATTGGATACTCTAATTCAGATTTCGATGGAGATAAAGAAACTGGAGTATCTACTTCAGGTTATGTTATGAGTCTTAGATAAGAAGCTATCTCCTGGAGGTCACGCAAACAATCAGTTCCAACGTATTCCACAATTGAGGCAGAATATGTGGTAATAGCTGAAGCAACAAAGGAAATTTTGTGGCTCAGGAAAATTCTAGAACATTTGTGGGAGAAACAAGTGCATTCAACTCCTCTTTTGATTGATAACACTTTTGCAATAAAGTTGGCCAAGAACTGTAAATTCCATGATCAAACGAAGCACATCAATACAAAATACCATTTGATTCGACATCATGTTGAGGCCAAGGCAATCCACCTATGACATTGTTCCACAAATGCGCAGATTACAGACATCTTCACTAAAGCGCTTGGGAGGGAAAAGTTTGAAAGATTTCAGAATGATGCTTGGACTCACCAACATCCCTTTAGATTGGGGGGGGGGGAGGGAATGTTGAAACCTAATCTTTGGGATTAGGAAAAGCTATGTAAATATTGTAAATAGCAAAATAAAAGAAGCTGGAAGATGAAGAGACATTGGGGGATGAAACCCAATTGCCTCCCTCTCCTTGTATATATTCATATTCTCTCTTAATGAAAAACACAAGTTGATTTGAAGTTACTCCTGGCTTGACAATATGGTTTTTGAAATAGAGATGTCATAGAAACATGACCACCTAAAATCTTCGGAAATGAGAAAATACCACATCTGAAAAATATAAAAAAGTAAAAAATAATATTTTTTAATAGCAAATTATAAGAAAAACCTGAAACAATAAATGAAGTCAACAAATTAATAAAAATCCCATCTACATATTAAATACTATATAGTATTACATTATGCAATGTCCAATTAGCATTATAGATTAGGCTATTTATGCCAACATTTAAAATGGGCTATACAAAATTCACTTAGCTCTCAAAAATTGAAGACAATAAACTTCATGTTATAATCATTAGGAGTTTCCTTTAACTTATGGTTTAAATCTACTAGACATACCCATAAAATCTTTCTAGTCCAAACCATCCACCTACACCTGGGGATTAATTTTTGCCAAAATATGTAGTTGGTTGTCCTTATATGCTGACCATGGTGTTAGTTATGTAGGTTGTAGTATTTGCAATGTACAAAATGAAAGATTGATGCCAAAAATGTAGGAAATACCTAATTTGTCGAGCTTTTTTATTTCTTCTTCAATAAAAAAATTGTTTTCTGTCTTTCTACAGACAATGTGTTTGTGTGTGTTTTAAATTTGTAGGGGCCATACAGGTCTCATAGGCCCCAGTCAAGTGTTAAGAGGCTAAAAATGCCCCCTCTAGGCCATAGATAGCCAAGAAATGACTTAAAGATATTTCTAAAGTAGGACATGACAAGGAAACGACTAGGAATCATTCTTGAAGTTTTTGAGGTATTTCAATTTCCAAAGTGTTCTTTGAGGGTGGGGTGAGTATTTAACATAAAAATAAATAAAATATCAAATGTGAATACTACTACTAATAATAATATATTTTCTAGGGGTCATAACCTTTCAACATATTCTTTCTCCTTGTGATTCATCAATGTGTATATATACTGTCACGAAGGTATATAACTTCATTCACCATATATTATTCAATATTTAATATATTTTGTCTTATATAGATTTCTATCTATTATTCTTTTTACGTTGGATATTTCTAGAGTGAATAAACATTGTTCATTTCATTGGTATTAGGAGACATTTTGATATCGACCTTTGGTCATGTTCTTTTTAGATCTTGTTTGATCTAGCGTTTGTCTACCCCACCTTTTTCAAACTTTCTCTAATCTTGGTCTTGGACTATAACTTGACAATTGGCTAAGCATGGGGAATTTTGAGGTAACAAATGGGCTTCAAAACAACAAATAGACTAGAAAAATCAACTTCAAAAGAACCAATATGATTCATGATGATGGTGTCAACCATAAGGGTACATATTTTGGCAGGGAAAGGAAGAAACTACTATTTTTAATCTATTATTGACTTATCTCTTTACATGTTTACTCAATTTCAAGTGTAAGTACTCATTGGATGCCATATCGAATTCCGCCTCCAATGAGCATTGATTTTGCATACTTTTAATAGATCCACAGTGAGATGGACTAGAAATACATGAAGAATGTGTTTATTTTCAAGTAGAAAATGTTATTTATTTATTTTATTTTAATTTATTTAATTTTAATTTTTAATTTTTAATTTTATATTCTCCTTTAAAAATTCACAACTCTTATTTTAAAATTTTCCTTAGGCGTGTCATTTTAGACCTCAAATTTCCCTAATGAAAAGGAAAAAAAAATATGGCTACCGTCTGAAAATAAACTCAAGGAAGCTAGGTTTAGGACCACTTGCCACCACTGCTGTACAATATCATGGGTTATTGAGAGTTGTTGTAATCGATGGCCAAAATATGAAAATATAATTCCTTTGTTGTTGATCGTCATACTATTTATGAGAGACATTCACCCCTACATCCGTCTGTGGAATCCGTGAGAAACTCGAGTTATTAGCCACCACCATATTTACCCATGTAGGGATGCTCCATTTATCAAAAGTCGTGATCTAGTGTGTCAATGACTAATCAAATCTGGGATTGATTAATTAGAAGTTGATTGCGTAGCTGAATTGTGGTCAAATTCATAACAATGCATTGTATTTATTGTTGTAGGTAAGGCAGATGAAATATTTGTGGCATGGGAAAAAAAAGTAATGCTCAAGAAAGAAAGAAAGAAAGAAAGAAGCAAGAAATTATTTTAACGTCCACAAGGCAAAAGATAGCCTATGGGACAAATTGCTTCACCATCTGATGCCTATATTCGACCCTTTTCTTGTGAAGCCTCACAATAAATGCTCCGAGCTTCTCGACAAACCCCTCACTGAATAAATTATCCCAAGATCTAACTCTCAGAATATCTGCATAACTTTCCCTGTTGTCCTGAAGGCCTTGCATACTAAAATGAAATGCTTTTCTGTTTCCACTTTTCCAGAAGAGAAAAAAATACACTCTTTCTTCCCACACTTCTTTTGGCCTTTTTCAACTCCCTGTTTCACGACGAAGTTGATGAGAATTAGTCCTTAACTGAGCAATAAGAATTTTGTCTCTCCAAGAAATATTGGCCCCTATGTACGCTTTTTGTTGATGATTATGAGTGGGATTAAACTCTTAAATATAGCACTTTTTCTTTCTCCCTAGCTCCTTATCCCAAGTACGCTTGTGGAACTTATCCATAACAAAAGCTTTTATCTCTTTATTGTTTGTGGGGCACATGTTCAAGCAAATACCCCATTTACTAAACCATTTGTTTTATTTTGTCGCATCTGAGTCTTCTTTCTTTTGCACAATATGTCATTAAGGACAACCTTAGGCCATTTGCCCTCTTCTAATTACTCATTTTTTTTTAAATAGCTTATGACTCACACCATAGCAATTGCTTTAATGGGAGCAATCCCTGTTTCACTTAGCAAGATAGCATAAGGAACTGCACTTTTAATTTTGAATTTGTTTGTAATCAAGTGCTTTTGAATTTTCTCAATTTGTTTCCACTGCATGTTGGATGTATCGCTGGCCCACAATTCACAACCGTAGAGAATCACCGGAATCACTAAAAGCCCAAAAAGAGTTTAAGAAGTAAAGTGAGGGTTATAAAGTTAATGCCTAACCAAAGAGTAAAAGTGAAGGTTATAAAGTCGTGTTGATTCGAAGGTTAAAGGAAAGATTACTAATAATAATAATAAAAGTTTCATTACCTTCATAATACTTAACCTTCTAGGGAACATTATAATTATTATTCTTATATACTGCTAATGGTGATTTTAGTAAAAAAAAGTAAAAAAAGTTGAAGTGTTAAAGAAAAATTGTTATTACTTTCCTTCGATATTTTTTTTATAAGGTGATATATATATATATATATCATGGTGAATTGGTAACTCGTTGGAGTAATGTGGGCAAGGCCCAAGTAAACCTCGTAGCTGCCACTATAACACCAAGAGTATCCAATAGCCCACAAGCCAGATATACCAAAAACTCATAGTTCAGCGAAGGACCGAGATGTTCGAAAACCACCAGAAACTAGAGCCATGATCCCAGATTCCAATGGGACGCCTGTTTTAATTTTTTCTAGCCTTACTATGACAGGTCATAGTGTTCCCCCATGGAATTTGAAACCGGGTGGAGGGATAACATCCCAGTGAAACAACCACCCATCGTCCCACGAAGAGACTATATATATATATAACTATAGTTACAAG
Organism: Pinus taeda; assembly: GCA_000404065.3. Classification (NCBI taxonomy): domain Eukaryota; kingdom Viridiplantae; phylum Streptophyta; class Pinopsida; order Pinales; family Pinaceae; genus Pinus; species Pinus taeda. The sequence goes on from APFE030466140.1 coordinate 264,538, forward strand.
AAAATATAAGTGGGTATGCAACTTACTAAGATCCTACAATTAATATGCTTCAGTGAATCCTCTTTATTGTACCCTCTTATATTTTCTTGTAACAATATAAAAGGTATAATAAAGAGGATTCATTGAAGCATATTAATTGTAGGATCTTAGTAAGTTGCGTACCCACTTAATATTAAAGATACTAATGAAGTAATTTTTACACTGATCATGGTGATATATCAACAGAAATAGGTAGGGAAATTTGGGAAGAATTTGGTTGACTTCAAACAGAACTCAATAATGGATTAAATCACTCAATAGAAGAATTTAGGAGAAAAACAAGGAGGAACATGCAGCTTTGGAGTTGAAGCGAACAAAATCTGACTTGCAATTCAAGCATCAAGCATCGCTCCTATGGTGCATCACAACCCAATGTAATCAAAACTTACAAGTGGAGAATCAAAACCTAAGGATAAAACTCGAGAAGAGCTGAAAGACAAAGACAATGATCTCCTAAAAATCATAGTCAAGGGTTGTTCACAAATTAGGGAACTAAAAAATAGAAACAATTCAGTAAAAAATTACAAGAAAATCAAGATCTAAAGAAAAAATATGACAAGGTTGTCTTTGGAAAGGATGACGAAAATTGTCACCGAAAAGGTCTGAATCAAAGTTAGGTTACATAAATCAAGAAGCTTAAAAATGATAAATGTTTGCCACAAGATGAGTTAGCACATTTACCAACAGGGAGGGATTGATTAGTAGAGAAACAATGACCGATCCTAGTGAACTAGAGAAGTTCTTAGATGAAAATCCAAGTCATGGAGAAATGAACCAATGCAAATTCAATCAATGTCATAACTCAGAAAGATGAAAATCCAGTTTAAGTAAAGATATCTTCAAATGTTGTGGTGCAGACAATGGAAAATCCGGGAATCTCTACCAATAAACTTTTAGGGATCAATAGAGTGACACAAGTGTGCCAAGAAGACATATTACAAGGATACCTTATTGACATCCTAATCACAAGAGCCAATACCTTAACCAATTAGTACACCATCATTGCTTTGAACAAAGGCAATTTACCTACATCCTGAAGAATATCGACAACAACATTGTTGAGTCTAATAATAAAAGTTCATCTTGAGAATCCTATAAGTGCAATGTTCTACAAAGGATTGAATTAGGATTGTTAGATCCTCTTACACTTCAAGAATTCTGCTTAACACTTAAAAGATCATATTGTCTTGTATTGTCAACCATCGTAACTTCAAGGACAGAGATTCATGAAAAGGCATCACAAACCAGAACAAAGACAAAGATTTTCTGTAAAATTCTTTGAAGACAGAGCATCTTTGAAAAGATGGTCATGTAATAAACTTAAAGTATATAAAATAGAATAGTAAATACAAATACAAATTAGTAATTACTATTACTAATATTAATAAAATAATATGTTCTTAGGGTCACAAGCCTTCAACACAGTGATGCGGGGGAGC
>APFE030466140.1:278712-293837 GCA_000404065.3 Pinus taeda
CATCTAGGCAGAAGAATTGTCTCAACCGCTAAAAGTGGCTGGAATCCAGTAAAAGAATTTATTTATTTATTTATTTTTTGTAGAAGTAGTATTTGAATCATGTTTTTGATGGTGGAAATGGATTCAGCACCATCAAAAGCTTCTAAAGCACCTAAAACTATGAATTTTGACAACTTTTACTTGGATTTACAAAAGTCTCTACCAGATTTTTTTCAAAATATCGCTGGAATTTCCATAACTTTCAGAGAAAAATACATAATTATTAGACTACGACCAATAAAATATTACTATATAAAATATTTTTTTAACTGCACTTTTTTATAAATAAATTTTTTTTATAGTTTTTAAAAATAACCTACTCTTTTTGGCTGGACTGCGCGCGCGGCTTCGTGACTGCTCAGCTCCCCCTGAGCTCGACCCCTGTCTGATCTGGGCGCAGAGCTTCGGTGCAATCTTTGGAACGAGAGACGCTTCGGTTTGAAGAGAATCATGACCCGTTCAAAATTTGGTGAACGATCTGCTCTGGTGCATGGGGTCCCTGCCCTGACCCTTGTTCTCACCGATCATGGTGAATGAAGGCGATCCCCCCCCGCCTTCAGATCTAGATGCTTTCTGCGCCCTTGTTGCTGCAACTGATAAGCGGCCGATCTCGCTCTCGCAACAAAAGTTTGTAAAAAAGCTGGACAACATCCCTACGGTGTCTCTACCGGTAGAAGAAGCGTGTCGAATAGCGTTAAATCTTGCCGAAAGGGGCCTTATTGGCCAGTTCACAGGGTTATGGCCATCCTCGAAGGCAGTAGATGAATGGGTCAATCGAAATTGGATCCCGCTGGTCAAGGAAGGTATAAAAAGTCATTTCGTAGGCAAAGGGTTCTTCGTCTTCGTGTTTGATAGTGAGGAAGACTGAAGCTTGATCTTCAGAAACGGACCTTATTTTATGGGCCCTCGAGGGTTATATTTGAACAAATGGCACCCAGATTTTGATCCTACTCAAGATGTGCCCACAACGGTTCCTGTTTGGGTGCGCCTCCCACACCTCCCTCTCCACTGTTGGAGCCAGAGTTTGTTGAAATCCATTGGCAATGCCCTAGGCAGGTATATTGATCAGGCTCCGAGGAAGGACCAGTTTTCATGCGCCCGTATCTGTGTGGAAGTTGATCTAGAGGTCGGGCTCTCTGAAGCTATCAAACTTTCAGTGGCAGACTGGTCGCACATTCAAGAACTAGATTATGAACAGTTGCCTTTTAAATGTCGACATTGCCACGAATATGGGCATTTTGTAAGATATTGCAAAAAAAAATTGAGGAAACAACAGAAAAAGAAAAAGGCGACCAGTGGAAGCAAGCAAAGAGAACAGCAAGCAGCAGGTAGAACAATAAAAACAAAGCAAAAGAGACAGGGAACAAATCAGGGCAAGAAGATACAAACAATCAAAAGAGTGGAAGTAGAGAAGCTGACAGCATTGCAGGAGATAAAAACCGCTTCGAATCTCTTACACCACCGACAGATCCTCCAGAGGCCGAACAGGAAGATCCACCACAGATGAATAATGCAGACATCCATGAGCCAGGTAATATCCCAAATCCTAATCCTAGCAACACTCCTTCTCCTTCTTATGCTGACATCATAAAACAAAAGAAGAAGAACCAAGAATACACGGGCTCGTCTGATGAGGAAACATTTGAAAGGCCATTAAAAAAAGTGGGAAGAAGAACAAACAGGGAAACTAGGGAAGAAGAATCAGAACGGAAGAAAACCCTAGGCAGTCAAGCCACCATTGAAATGACCATCGGGAGAAATACAAGACCAAGGGCGTCCAAGGTAGGAGGCCCCACCCCATCAAGTGGTAAATGATGCAGCTGGTCTCTTGGAATTGTAGGGGACTGGGTAACCCCAATAAGGCAGAGGCTATTAAAGACTTATTGAAGATGGAAACCGCAGACATCCTTATGCTCCAAGAGACTAAGATAGAAGGGGAAGCCCTTCTAAACACCAGCATTTTGAAATGGAAATATGACTCAAGAAAGACTGTCAGTGCAAGGGGCTCGGCCGGTGGAATAGGCACTTTTTGGTCAAAAAACTCTTTCTCATTGGAACGATCCTCAGAGACACAACATTGGATCCACACAGAACTGCGCCATACTGTAAGCAATCTTTCCCTCGTTCTTTTTAACTTGTATGTTCCTGTCCATTATGAAGAAAAGAGAGAGTGTTGGAGGACACTCTTGGATTATATAGAACAGATCAATCCTACAAATATAGTCATTGGCGGTGATCTGAATATTATCTTAGATCCCAAAGAAAAAAGAGGAGGGATTTATTCTAGGGACCCTTTCATCAATACTGTGGGCAATCTGATTTTACAGTGGGACTTAGTCGATTTCAAACCCGTAAAAGGCAAATACACCTGGTCCAATAATAGAAGAGGAGAAAATCAAATCTCTGCTAGGTTGGACATATTTCTCATCAGCAGCTCATTAATGATGGACAATAGAATGGTTTTTTCCAAGATCCTCCCTAAGCTCACATCGGACCATAAGCCAATCCTTTTATGTATAAAAGACGAAGAAGACCTTAGCCCTCTCCCATTCCGTTTCAGCCCTCTCTGGGCAGGTAAAGAAGGGTTCCATGAAACTGTTCAAACAACATGGAGGATAGATGTCCTCAGATCCCCAAGCTATGTGTGGGAACAAAAAATAAAAAACATAAAAAAAGCCCTTAAAGATTGGATAAAGAAATCTATGCAAACACCCATTAGATAGAGGAAGGAAGCAGTTCTTCAACTGGAAAGAGTTCAATTCGAATTGGAGGAGAAAGATCCCTCTCCTACAGACTTAGCCAATGAAAAATCTGCCCAAAGGAACGCATACTGCTCTTTTAGAACTGAAGAAGAACATTGGCGTCTAAAGTCTAGAAGCCTGTGGCTCAAATCTGGAGATAGGAACACCAAATACTTTCATAGAGAGTGCAGGGCTCGCCTTTCTCGCAATCATATAGCAGAAATTACTAGCACTAGTGGTCAGGTGTATAAAGGATTTTCTCAAATCAAAGAAGCAGCGGTTACACATTTTCAGAACCTCCTAAGCGTGGAAAGAAATGGAAATGAGGAGGACGCAGAAGAGTTTCTCACAACCATTCCAAACCTAGTCAGTGAGGAGGATAACGACTCTCTGTTGAGCCCAGTCACGGAAGAAGAGATAACTAATGTAGTCTGGTCCATGGAACCAGACAAAGCTCCAGGACCCGACGGATTCTCAGTTCATTTTTATAGAATTTGTTGGGAAATAATAAAAAATGATCTCTTCAGAATGATAAGAGGAATCTTGAGGAAGGCAAAAGTGGGTGGAGGAATAAACTCCACCTTCCTCGCCTTAATCCCCAAGGAAACAAACCCAGGCTCCTTCGACAGATACAGGCCGATCTCTCTCTGCAATTCATCCTACAAGATCGTGGCCAAGCTGCTGGCCAACAGAATTAAGCCCCTTCTCCCAAAGCTCATCTCTCCGGCTCAAGGTGGATTCGTAAAAGGCTGACAAATCCTGGACAATGTCATCCAGATCCATGAAGCCCTCCACTCCAGTCAAACTCGGAAAGAACAATGTATGATTATCAAATTGGATATGTGTAATGCCTTTGATCGAGTTAACCGTTCTTTTCTGTTCAGGGTCCTAGCAGCCTTTGGATTTAAACAGGATTTCATTAACCTCATCAAAGCTTGTATTGAAAACATCTGGATTGCCCCAATGGTGAATGGCAGACCAACATAATTTTTTCTAGCCACTAGGGGACTGAGGCAGGGCTGCCCTCTTTCTCCCTTTCTCTACATTTTGATGGCTGATTCACTAAGCAGGAAGCTAACTCAGGAGAAACAAATCGGATCCATTCCTGGGATAAGAATTGTCCAAGGTATAGCCCCAGTGAATCATGCGCTCTTTGCCGACGACTCACATCTTCTGGGGGGCGCATCCATGAGAATTGCAAACTCATTCAAATCCATCCTCCAACAGTACTGTAGCATCACCAGTGCATTAGTCAGCGAGAGGAAAAGCGCTGTTTACAGTTGGAACACAGACTAGCACGCAATAGACAGGATTGCCAGCGAATTGGGGTTCAAAGGCTATGCATCGTGGGACAAAATAAAATATCTTGGCTTACCTTTGACGATGGGATCCAATCGTAACCACTTGTGGGAGGAGGTGATAACTAAGTTTAAAAAAAAGATTACAGCGTGGGGCGGAGTTTGGCTCACCACAGGCGGCAAACTCACTCTTATTCGATCTGTGCTCTCCACCTTGCCAACATACCAAGCCTCTCTGCTGTTGGCACCAAAACAAATCGCTGACCAAATCTCTAGCATTACACAAAATTTTCTATGGAACGGAGGGAAGGGAAACAACGATCATTTTCACCTCATTAACTGGGAAACAGTGAAGCACCCCATTGTCGAAGGTGGTCTTCAAATTCGCGACCCCCAGCAAGCAAACCTGGCTTTGGGTTGTAAACTCCTGTGGCAAATAATCAAAGAGCCTTCGCACCCTATCAGTCAGCTCTTAAACCTCAAATACCTGCAAAAGCAGTCGATCACCTCCTTCAATCCGGCGTATTCTTCCAGAGGAACACAGGCTTGGAGGCTTTGCTGTAAAGGGATCGAATTCTTCAGAAACCATTTGTATAAAATTCCAGGGAATGGTAAAAATACGCTGCTATGGAGAGATCGAATCATGGGCCATCCCCCTCTCTCAGCCATTAACGAAATTGCAGATTTAAGAGCCTGGCTAAGTTCAAAAGGAATCCGGAAAATTGAGGATATAGCAGAGTGGGATATCAAAGGCAACTGGCAGTGCTGGACATTGCCTAACATTCCAACGCATTTAAAAGAACAGTAAAAAATTTTCAGAGGCAATTACAGATTTCACACCAGTGCATAAGGATGAGGAAGATTTATGGGGATGGGGAAAACAGGAGTGTACACAGCTAAACAAGGTTATCTACAGATGCAAGGAAAAAAGGATTCTCCGTATCCGGAATCAGTGTGGAAACAGATTTGGGAAAATTTCAGTATACCCAAGATCAACTTCTTCAGTTGGACTTTATTTCACAATAAAATCCTGACCAAAGACAATCTATGCAGAAGAAACATTGCAGGCCCTCATCGTTGTGTGCTCTGCAAGAATGCTCCGGAAACCTCAGTGCATTTGTTCATCGATTGTGAGTATGCACAGAAAGCCTAGACCAGCTTCTTGACAGGGCTGAATGTGAGACCCCCAACACATTGCTCGACCACAGATATGTTCTTGACTTGGAAAAATCGATACCCCTACAACATCAATGAAAAATCTCTTTGGCATAAGGTGTGGAATGCCGCTCCAAAATATGTCTGCTGGAAGTTGTGGCTTTCCCGGAACGAATCTGTTTTCAATCAGAAAGAAATCACTGCAGAAGCTGTAGCAAAGCAAGCCAAGGACCTTCTAATAGAAACTCTGAGACAAACCAATGTCAAAGGAAGCTCCCTCCAAAATGAAGAAAAGGCTTGGCTGGAAGGCTTCTCACCCACGCTGAGACCACTAGCTATCATTCGCCCAATTCACAAGGAAAATTGGCAGATTAGAGACACCTTGGACAGTTTCCAGAAGTGGTGGAAATCACAAGGAAAATGCACTATATTCTTTGACGAAGCCTCGAAAGGAAATCCAGGCAGGTCAGGAGCAGGGGGAGTCATCTACTTTCAGAATGGGAGAAAAGAGGAATTCAGCGGGGACTTGGGCTAAAAACCAACAATCATGCAGAAGCACTCAGTCTTTTAAAAGCTTGTCAACTGGCCAGAAAAGGAAACTCAAACGAAATCATAGTTTTTGGATATTCAAAACTGCTGATAAAATCTCTAATAAACAAGAAAGGTTTCAATGACCCAGCTCTAAACAAGCAGCTAACAAGAGTAAACAGACTCATGAAGGATTTCTCCTCTGTACAACTCTTCCATATCCTCAGAGATTTAAACATAGAAGCAGACAGGTTAGCAAACACAGGATGTACTCTTGAAAAAAGCATGATCAACATAAATGCAGGGGCACCGAATATGGCAATTATTCCCTAAAAGGGCAAGGAGGACTAGAAAAAGCAGAGAAATGTAATGCAAGAAACAGTGAATTGTAATACTTGATTTGGCTTCGGCCACCCATAAATAAAAATACTCGTTTTAGTTAAAAAAAAAAATTACCTACTCTTATTGATGAAATTATGACTCTCGGACCTGCGCGGGAGCGGAGCGAGAATTTGGAGCTGCGCTACCGCCTGCGTGCGACCCCTCGGCCTTGAGGCTCTGAGGCCTGACCAACAGCGATCTAGGCCTTGGCCCCAGCCATGGCCCATCTAGACTTTTCCCAAGGGGACTCTGAGAAAGCCTTCTTAGATCTGGTAAAATCTCTTCCCCCCCCCCTCGCCCTAAGCCTGCAACTTCGAAATTTGTAAAGAAACTTGACATTCTTCAGGAAGTACAGCTGCCACCAACCCTTCCTCGCATGGCAGCTCTATCTCTGGCTGAAAAAGGACTTATTGGGCAATTTACCGGATTATGGCCCTCACCAAGAACTGTGCAAAGATGGGTTGAGCGAAACTGGTCTAATAAGATCCCCGTAAAAATTTCAATAAGATTTTGTGGAAAAGGCTATTACACTTTCCACTTCAAATCCAAAGCAGCCAAGGACCTAATCTTCAGAAACGGACCTTACTTCATGGATTCTCGAGGCCTTTACCTCAACAAATGGACTCTAGACTTTGATCCGGAGCTAGATATCCCCATTGCGGTCCTAGTCTGGGTTCGCCTCCCCCACCTTCCGCTGCATTGTTGGGGGGATGAATCGGTCAAGGCAATAGGTAATGCGGTTGGAAAAAACATCGACAGAAGCGAACCCAAGGATAATATGCAGGCCCGTGCAAGGATATGTGTTGAGGTGGACCTAGGGAAAGGATTACCTAAAGCCATCAAGCTAAAAGTGGATGAATGAAGCCATATTCAACAGCTGGATTACGAGCAGATTCCATTCAAATGTAAGGTATGTCACGAATATGGGCACTTTGCCAATAGATGCACTAAGATTACTAATATTGAGAATGAAGAGCAAGATGGACATTGGGAGCCTGTTAAAAAAAGAAATCTAACCCCCCTTCTAAACCTGCACCAAACCCTGACATCCCTGGATCTTCCACTCAGCGTCCTCCTTCCCCTCCCCCCCTTCCTTCTGGCCTCTCCCAAGATCCGCCAATACCTTCATCCTCCAATCCTTTTCTCATCCTAGCCTCGGAAGATCCTCTGCCAGATCCTCCCTCTACGGACCTACCCGACCCCCCCCATCTCCCTTTAACCTCTTCTCAGCCTTCCCAGGGGGCCCCTCCTTCCAGATCCACTAGAAGCTCCTCCAAAGAGCTGGGAACTACAAGTGATACTCATAAGAAACCAGGTCCAGGTAGGAAATTAGCCAAGCAACATAGAGATGAAAATACCCAGAAGGACTTAGCAATGGGATTTCAAACTCCAATGGAAGCCTTCATCATTGGGCATCACGAGAAAGAAGCAGCAGGGAAAGATCCTGAGAGGCGAGCACCTCTCCGTACGCCCAATGCATCATGATGAAAGTTCTTTCATGGAACAATAGGGGTTTAGGGCACCCCTCTAAAATAACAGCGCTGAGAGATCTTCTTTTCAATGAAAAACCTGAAATAATGCTAGTTCAAGAGACAAAACAAGATCAGCAAGAAATGAAAAAAAATATTGATATTCAAAAGCAATACTTAGGCGTCATCAGCAGCTCCACAGGAGCTTCAGGAGGGATCGTTACCATCTGGAATAGTCAGAAATGGAATTGCGATTTAGCTATCATCAACCAAAATTGGATCGGGACCAAACTGGACAGCAAAACGGAGGACAGGAGTCTAATCATATATAATGTATCTGTTCCCAATCACTATAGGGAAAAGGAACTCTGCTGGGATGAGTTGAAGGAAAGCATTGAGAGCGAAAGTACCACAAATATTATAATAGCCGGAGACTTCAATTTGATACTCCACGATAATGAGAAAAGAGGTGGAAAATTTATTCATGACCCCTTTAGAAATCAGCTGGAGGCAATAATATAGGAGAATGAGTTGGTGGATATAATTCCAAAAAATCGCAGATATACTTGGAGCAACCGAAGAATGGGAGCTGGCAACATCATGGAGCGCCTGGACAGATTTCTGGTAAACATATCCTTCCTCTCTACCTTCACTATAGGTTACACTAGCATTCTCAGCACCTCTGCCTCCGACAATTACCCTGTTTCTCTTATGCTGGAGTCTCACCATCCTTTAGGATCGATCCCCTTTAAATTCAGCCCGTTATGGACCCAAAATTATTCAGTTAGAGCGATTGTTGAAATGGTTTGGAGACAACACATAGAGGGGTCGCCAAGCTATATTTGGGAGACTAAAATCAAGAATGTCAGGAGAGCTCTTAAGGATTGGGCCAAAGATAGCTATTAGGAGCCAGAGGAGACAAAAAAGAAAGTCAAGAAAGCCTTGGAAGAGGTGCAAACTCAGATAGAGGATCACGGGCTTTCCCCTCAATACAAAACTCAGGAATACGCTCTTCATGAACAACTTATGTATGTCAACAGAGAGGAAGAAATTAAGTGGAGGACCAAATCCAGGCAATTATGGTTGCAGGGAGGGGATAAAAACACAACCTATTTTCACAAACAAGCCACTGCTTGGAAGATAAGGAATAACGTTAGCTCCATCATTGATAACGAAGGAAACAAGCACAACAATCAAGAAGACATAAAAAAGGCAGCCTTCTCCCATTACAAGGATCTTCTTACCGAAAGCCATGGAGAGGAAGATTATTTAGATTTGCTTCAATACCTTCCTAAGGGCATCACCAAGGATTTGAATGATACGTTAAATCGTGAAATTGATGAAGAGGAGATCAAAAGAACAATCTGGACTCTGTAGCCAGATAAGGCACCTGGGCCAGACAGATTCCCCCTCTACTTCTATAGGGAATTTTGGCATTTGATTAAGAAGGATTTAGCAAAAATGCTCAGAGGGGTGCAAAGAAAAGGGAAAATGGGAGGATTCACCAACTCCACCTTCCTTGCTCTCATACCCAAAGAGAATAGGCCCACCTCTTTCTCCAGATTTCGGCCAATATCCTTATGCAACTCCTCTTACAAAATCTTTACTAAAACTTTAGCCATAAGACTCAAGCCTCTTCTCCCAACTCTGATATCTGAAAACCAAGGCGGATTTATATCTAATAGACAGATTCACGATTCCATAATCTTGGTTCAAGAAGCTATTCATTCAAGCCTTTCCAGTCAAGAAAAAGGATTCGTGCTAAAACTCGATTTAGCCAATGCCTTTGATCGGGTAAGACACTCCTTTTTATTCGCTGTCCTAAAAAAGATGGGCTTTGACTCCTCCTTTATTAACACCATAGCTACCTGTATTTCTGGACCTTGGATATCCCCCCTGATCAATGGTCGCCCATGTGAAGCATTCAAATCTTCTAGGGGTCTTAGACAAAGCTGCCCTCTATCCCCTTACCTCTTCATTCTAATGGCAAAATCTTTCAGTAAAGTCTTGGATCACAACAGAAGAATGAGCCTCATATCTGGAATCAAATATGGAAACAGAGTCAAGAACATCAACCACTCCCAATTCGCAGATGATACTCTTTTGATTGGGGGAGCTTCGACCACTATAGCAAGGCGTTTCAAGACCCTTCTTGATCAATATATGGACTGCTCAGGAGGGGCTGTTGATTATCAAAAAGGCTGTGTCTATGGTTGGAATATAACCAACCAAGTGGCCCACAGTATTTCCAGCATATTTGGTGTCACATATAAAATGAAGTGGGAACATTTCTCTTACTTAGGCATGCCTGTGAGCCTGGGACCTTTGAAGGCGGAGACCTGGAATGAGATCATTGACGAAGTAAAAAGGAAAATACAGCAATGGGGAACACTCTGGCTCAATCCGGCAGGTAGACTCATCCTTCTCAAGTCAGGTATAACTTCCCTCCCTCTTTATCGCTTCAGTCTTTATCAGGCTCTTGCTACTTTCCATCATAAATTGGAAGTAGCCCTTCAACATTTTCTGTGGCAAGGGGGAAAGAAAGAAAAGAGCAGGTTCAACTTGGTAAATTGGAAAAATGTAATTCAATCTCAAGACAGAGGGGGCCTAGGAATTAGAGCCCCAAAAGTCCTCAACCTTGCCTTCGGGGTAAAAATGGTTTGGAGGTTAATTACTGGTCCCGCAGCCTGGTGGAAACAAGTTATGGAGACCAAATACCTCAACTCTCCCAGACAAAAGCTTCTTGATGCCAACATTCCCAACAAAGACTCCTCCAAAATCTGGCAATTATGTAAGAAATCCCTTCATATCCTCAAGCAAAACACTTTGAAGATCCCTGGGGGGGCGGGGGAAGCATCAATTTTGCCTCAGATAGGATCATGGGGCTCCCCCCTTTGAATACTATTGAGGATGCAATTCCCATCATCCTCTTTCTTAACAACAGAGGCCTCCACAGTCTTGATCAAATTTCCAAATGGGATCCATGTTCTCATGCATGGACGGGCTGGGCCTTCCCTGATACCCCGACTGCTCTAGAAGCCAGCCTCAACGCCCTCAAAAAACATCTCCACAACAGGGCTTCTACCAAAAAAGATGAAGTCGACGGTCTCTATTGGGACCCCTCAGGTTCGATATACACCATAAAATCAGGCCACCATTACATCTGCAACAACACCTTCCAGATGCCCCTATGGAATCACTGGAAAATTACTTGGAGTCAGAAGCTATACCAAAAATAAAATTCTTTATATGGCTCATCTTAAAAGGCAAAATCCTTACACAGAAAACTTAAGTAAAAGAGGAATCAATGGTCCCTCAAGATGTCCTAACTGCTGTACACTGAAGAAACAATGTATCATCTATTTGTAGAATGTCCCTTTGCCAGAGAGTGCTGGAAACAACTATCCTCCCTTGGAAACATAATTTGGAAGACCCAGCAAAGCATAGCCGAGACAATCTACGTCTGGAAGAAAAGCTGCCCTTAGAGAGAAAAACGGAGCAGACTAGCGAAAAGAGTTTGGGACACCCTCCCACATACACTGCTATGGCGAATTTGGTTGTCCAGAAACAAAAAAAAATTTCAAGATAAAAACCCAAATGTACGAATTACATGCAGTAAAGCGAAAAGCCTGGCCCAGGAAGCAATCGCAATAAACACTACAGGGAAAATCCAAGCAACAGAATTCATAGTGGAGGAATGAAACATCATCAACTATACTTTGGAAAGGCAATACCAAATCCAAGGTAATTCAATGAAAGGCACGCTGAACCAAATACAGAACAGAGCTTGGGAAATCAGACTTCCAGAACAAGAATTTAAGATTTGGGTACAACGGAGCAATTGCCATTCGCTCTTCTTCGACGGAGCCTCCAAATCAAATCCAGGTCAAGCTGGAGCAGAAGGGCTAATCATGGATGAAAAAGGGGACCCCATTCTCAGCTATGAATGGAGCTTAGGAAAAAGAACTAACAATAGTGCTGAGGCCCTGGCCTTATATCAAGGCCTCACCCAATTGAGAAATTTGGGAATAAAAAAGGCTATGATATTTGGGGACTCCTCAATTATTATTCGCCTAATGACTCAGAACCGTAGCTCACCCAACTCCATTCTACAACAAGTCATTCATCGTAATAGGCTCCTCCTTAAAAAATTTGAAGAAATTCAGTTCTTTCATATCCTCCGAAATCTAAATAAGGAGGCAGACGACAGAGCAAACAAATCCTGCGGAAGGCATATTGGCGCCCTCAGATGCAACACCGTTGAAAGCTTCCAACCCATTCCATGAGGACAACACCTAAAAGCAGCACCTTGCCCATCGCTGTTGAGGAAGCGTGCGAAGGTATGACGCATCCAGCCTTCAGGATGAATCTCTGCAGCTCCAGCGCAGAGACTCAGACTCCATCTCCCTCAAGTAACATCAGCTCTTCAACTGACGGCGGAATGAGATTTGGGAACAGACCATTCTTGGATCCTCTGCAGCCCAACATTACCCCCGTGACTTGTCCTTCTATCCTCTGTTCACTCCCGCTCCATGCTATTTTAATCCATCTCCTTCTACCTCTCAGCACCCATCAGTCTCCCCCCTGTTCTGCAGCTCCTTTGCGTCGAAGTTTTCTCTGTGCGCGCGCGGCCTGTCTCTTTTTTGAGCTGAAGATTCGAAGCCTGACGAGCCGGCTCTCTGATCGGCCCACATCCTCCTTGGTAATCTACTGTCTCAGAACGTTTATTTCATTTCTAACGCATCCTGCCTCCTTCTTCGCAGGCCTTCGGTTCCACTGCTCAGCATTTCCACTCCTCCTTGTTACTGCTGTTTTAATCTTTTTCAAGTCCCCTCTTATTGTCTGTCACAACAGCGTTTACTCAGCTGCTTCCTCGCCTTCATTTTCGCTCAGGAGCCCTGCCAAATAACCGGCCCGGTCTACTCTTCTGCTGACCTCTTAGATTGGGTAGAGCACCTTATTATCATCATCACCATACTTCCCGCTTCCACACGCCCTTTTGCATTTCGCCCCATCCCTTCTCTCAACGTTCGCTGCTCCCTTCCAATCAATCACTCTTCAGCAAATATGGCACGTAGTGAAGACTGCCTGCATTGCGCAGACCTGCAAGCAGAGCTCGAAGAGGTCCGGACTCAGCAGTCCATCCTGAATGAGCAGCATAGGCTTTTAGAATCAAGACTAGAAGAGCATAATCGTTGGCTAGAAGATCAGAACCGAAGGATTGAAGACCAGAACCGCCTCATGAACAAAAAATACAGGGCTGAGATTGACCTCTTCCTACACAGAGTCTCCTCTCTGCAAGAGCAGTTTCATCAACTTTCCAATGGCTGTTGTCATGCTGAAGAATCTATTTCTATCCTTCAGTACATGATGGAAAAGAAAAACACGGTTGCAACCAGTTCTTCGAGTGCCAAGCAGGATGGAGTGGACAAACAACCAGAAGAGTCCACTGCCAGACAAATCCGCTACATTGTCATAGACTAAATGTTTTGCAAATGCCTTCTTTTGTTGTTTACTTTTATAAGAAGTTATAGTTGCAATGTAATAGTTCGCAGCAAAAATAGTAGGAAAAAGATCAAGAAGATAGCTCCTTTTTGTAATTCTCTTGATCAAGTAAGCCATTGGCATCCAATGTACTTAAGGAAACTGAACTCCCTCATCTTTTTCAGAACTTAATACAGCAACCGAAATTGTCAAAAAAAAAAAAAACCTACTCTTAAAACACTTAATGAAGCCTTCAATGTTATCTACTCACTGGAGTTTGGGCTCTCGTGAAATAAGAGACCTACTATTAAAACACACTTAATGAGGCCATCAATGGTCTCCACTCCTTGCCCACGGAGCTTTAGATTGATGGTGAATGAGTGTGCTGTTAAAGCACTCCTTGCTATAGGTCACCGGTTCAAATCCCCCGTAGGTACTTAGGTTAGTGTTAATAAGAAAAAAAAAATGGTCTCCACTCCTTTGAGTTTGGCTGCCGGAGAAACCAATGATCTACTATTAGAACACGTAATCAAAACTTGAATGATCTTCAATCTCTACGGGCTCGAGGTGATATCACTAACATTCGTCACACTCAAAGTTCAGTCTATATACATTTCCTACCGGTATCACATGCTTGTTATCGTTCATGGGTACATTGATACTAATAACTGGTTTTCATCTAGGTCAAAATGATAAAATTAGTTTATCATGTAATACACCAAACTAGTCGAAAGAGTGTGTGAGCTACTCCATAAACTTCACTTTGTAGACAAATCATAACACAGAAAACACAATACTCTTAATAAATGCTTACTGTACAACCAAATGTATGGTTCCTACTCTCTTTCAGGTCGTCTAAAATATGTGGTTGTTAACTGAAATACACTTTTATAGTCTTATGGTTTTAACTTTTACGTCGACATGGAATAGAGGTTGCTTACATCGTTACCATATCCGGTGGAATCGGGCTAAAGAATTCAAAAATTTGGTAGTTCCGTTAGACTTGACAATTAATACGCCACATCCAATTCGATATGGTGGAAATAGTTTAACGGTCATCCTTCATTTGCACTTCCCTCATTAGTAGAGGTCCGAGCAGGCGTTAGAATGGTCAGTCCATGCCGTGCAGCTGATGTAAGCACGTGATTTATGAACTTAGCCATATGTTCAACCATACTATGAGCAGTCCCCAGGACTCAAAATCAACTCAAAAAAAACCAAGGCTAACATTATAAATGCCTCAAAATTTTTGGGTACTGTTTAAAAAGTAGTCGTTGATCATTGTGCAATGACATAATAATTGATATTAATAGTAGAAAATATGACGATAAAAGTACAATTAAGGTGCCGCAAATATATTTAAGTGAGAATGCTTATTTATAACTAATCATGTTCTTTTGAGAAATGCCCTTTCATAATTAATTATACTTATTAGTCATTAGTTATTATTATTATTTGTATATAGTTATTTGTCTTCAACTTATTAGCCATTATTAGCCATTATTATTATTATTATTATTTTTTGTACATAGTTATTTGTCCTCGAAACATATTAATGAAAAGGCTTGGTATTTTTTTCTTTGTTTTGTAATCTATTCACATCTTTCTTAATTCTTGGAGTTGTCATTTTTGAAGATATAAGACAATATTAACATTTTGAGTGTAAAGCAAAATTGTTGAACTGAAGAATGATCTAACCATCCCAATTTGATCTTTTGTGGAACCTTGTATGTACTCCATATTGGAAATGAATTGTTATCATAACATTTAATTGCGCTAACCTCAGTGCTCTTTGGAACATATGTCAGTTGTTTTCGTTCTGAGTGATCTAGATAGGCTGATAGGTTGAGATGTTTTCTCTTATGATTTGGGTGTTGACAAGGAGTTCGTGTGTCTTGAAATTCCTTTAATGTTGTAGCATTTTATTTATTTATTTTTGGCATATGATCTTCTTTGTGTACTAATGTTGCTAGTTTGATTATTGGTTCTTCTCTTGGAATTTCTGTCGTTTGAACTGCAACATCCGAGTA
>APFE030466147.1:0-12348 GCA_000404065.3 Pinus taeda
ACCTTGCAGGATTTTCAAATCACTTGTACACCACCTATCCCCATCTTATGTGATAATACAAGTGCAATCAGCATTTCAAAAAATCCTGTCATGCATTCAAAGACCAAGCATATACCGATCAAGTATCACTTTCTTCGGGAACAAGTGTTGGAACAAAAGGTCAAATTGGAGTATGTTCCTTCTAAGGAACAAGTTGCTGACATTTTCACCAAACCACTGCCCAGGGAAACTTTTGAATATCTCAGACAGAAGCTGGGAGTAATGAATATATCCTCTTGCTGTTAAATCTTCAAAATTTTTGGGTGTACGCGTGATGGATAAGGAGTATCCGCGTACATACGCCGGTCGGTACAGAGACAGTCGCGTATATGAAAGGTTGTTAAGGAGCAGGCTCTGGTTGAAGATATTTCGATAAGGGTATGACAGAGACCATTCGGCACAGGTTCAGGGGGAGCAGATAATCTTCTAATTATGTATTGTTGGCATTAGTTTAGAAGCTTTTGGTTCTAGTCCATAGCTGTTGTTGATTTCAGGTAGAACAAAGACAGAAGGTGAACAGAAGGACATATTGGTTGCTGATCTGAATGCTCACTGTCAGTTGCTGCTACTATCAGTTGTTGATAATTCGTCTCTATGTCATTTATCTCTTTCTTATATGGTGTCAAGGTCATGTAACGGCCTATTCTAGTTTCCCCACTATGCCTGGGATGAAGATGTAATACTTTTGGTCATCATATGTAAATTTATGATGTATTCCACTTGGTTGGATGGATGATTCCCCACTTGGTTGGGTGATGGATGTATGTACTAATTAGTATTATGATGATAGGAAGGTCTCGGTTCTTCTTTAAGAACATCGTTTTGCAGATCTTGCCTACAGTCAGGGGGAGCATGGTCAGCACAGAAATACTCAGGGGAGCTCAACCCTTTGCCCTTGATGACAAAGGGGGAGAATTGGATCTTGGTGTTGCCATCAAGTCCAAAGGGGGAGATTGTTGGCATTATGGCACAGGTTTGGAGCTATGGCACAGGTGTTGTCCTTGATGGCAACCCTCTCTGGTAACAGATCTCAGATCAGGCACTCAGAAAGTAGAAAAAGACATATACGCAGGTTCATCTAGACAAATACGCGTATACACGCGGGTTATACATTACAAAAGCGCGTATATGTTGGTGATCACTCTTTTGGTCCATGGCAGTTAAATCTTGGAACTTGAACCTATGTTTTGGACCATGGCGTCTCGTCAATTGTGCCGATCCACAGTTTTTGGGTTCATGGTATTGAAATGTTATGGTTTTGGACCATGGTATTGGGGAAGGTCTAGGACTATAAAAGAGGAAGGAGATCTTGTGGCAAATTATGAATCTGAATTATAATTGAAGATCTAAGAAAGTGCTAGAGCTGATATATTGGATTGTGATGCAGATCTGGATCTGAAGGAAGGAGGGACTTTAGCACAAAGGAAGGACAAGGTTTTTTCATGGGTCATGATCTTTAAGCTTAATGATAATATCTCTGTATGATTTTAATCTGCTTGATGTGGTGCTCGTCTGATCTATAAGTCTGATTATCTGGGTTATTTAGTGATTGAATATCTGGAAGAGTGTATTGTCGTTTATAGATCTGTACGCAGGTTCAGTGAAGCGAAGGCGCATATACACGCTGGTTAGGTGAAGTAAAGGAGCGTATACGCAGTTTGTTCCATAGGCAGAGGCGTATGCACGCAAGTTTCAGTCTGTTAAAGTTGCGTATATGCTTTAAGTTGTGATCTGGCTGTTTCTGCTTATTGCTGCTGGGTTTTGGGTTCTGTTTCTGCTATATGGTTTCTGGTACAGTTTTCTGGATACAGCTGTCAGAGGAGTATCTACTTGTTTCAGATCTAGTTGGTGGAAAGGAGATTGATTGATTCTTGATGATTGTTTGATGTTCATGGATCCAGTTTGAAAATTGATGAAAAGTGGTCCCTGGAAGAAAGAGAAGGTTGTAGCCTTCTGTAGACCAGCATCTACATACTAGTATCTTGGCTAGTACAAAAGCTAAAGGGGGCTGTTGCTCCCTTCCAGGAGAAAACTGGAGAACGAGAGAGAGAGTAGTAGCTCTCTGCAGGTTGCAGCCTGCGTACTGGTAAAAAGACTGCACCAGTACATTGTAAAAGAAGTTTTCTAATTTAAAAGGAAGATAGAGACGAATTGCAGCAGGTGGTTTCCACCCACATTGGGTTTCCACCTTATATCTTGTGTTCGTGTGTCTGATTGTCTTTCTGCTCTGTTTTACTGTCTCTGGATACTGTTATTGGATTCTGCATCACTGACTAACAATCATCATCAGAAAGATTAAGTAAAATAAAAGCATGTTCTGTATACGCGGGTTTTCTTCTGCATAGCTGCGTACATACGCAAGTTTATTAAATTGAAGTAGCGTATATCAGTTGTTTTTGAAAAAGAATAATTATCCTGATAATACTGATTCACCCCCCCTCTCAGTATTATTTTCAACATGAAGATTAGTTATATCTGGACAATAAAGATCAGTCCTACCTATGCATGCCAACTCAACTCTTGGTCAACCAACAAAGTGTAATGTATTGTTGTAATTTTTGTTTTTAACATTTAAAATTCTTGGATTATCTTAGTGTTAAATATGATGACTATGATTGTTTATGATCAATTTCAAAAACACCCTGATACCCATCACCCTTGTAACATTCCTAACTACTATCATTTCCCAACACACTCTAGCCTATTACCATATTCCTCCTACGATTTTTAAATCTTCTCCTACACCACCCTTCAAACCTTGTTATTAACTCCTCATTCTTGAATCGGCCATCAAACCTTATCATCGGTCCAACATCTTCCTAATGGGCCAAGTACCAACGAGTAATGGATAAGTGGTGAATCATTGGAGAGCCAAGTGTTCAACGATTTCATTCATTTTTTTGAATCGGCCAAGTTATTAAACGATCGTTTAACCCAAGTCGACTCATGCAAAAACTATCTGTTATCATCACTCCAACACTCCTTATATGTTTATGACGTTCTCATGATTGTACCTATGCAAACCAGTACAACTCCTCTGTGTTTGTGATATGAATGCGCTTTGCATTATCATTATAGTAAATTGGGTAAGGTCGGTTGTTAAGTTTCATTTCATTCTCAGTTTGTAAAAAGGGCGTTACCATACTAGTAATTCAAACTCTGTGATTTCAAAGAAGGTCGAGAACAGCAGGTGCTACAAAGGGAGAGCATAGTAATTGGACTCACCACGAGTTTCTACCTCCGCCATAATCCAAGGACATTAATCGGTCGCTGCCCAAGCCATTGAAGAAGGAGACCCCGAGAACAGAGGGCGCTACCAGGTCAGTTGAGTGGAGCGCAAAACAGAGGTAACAAATCAAGAGACCCTTGTTGAATTATTAAGCATAAACAAAGAGGGTTAGAACAAGAGTTTCTTTGTCAAAATGACCAATAGAGCAGAGCCTAATACATTTGATAGTTCCCAATATCATGATGACTGTATTGCAATTTTAAGGGAAAAGCAATGGTTATCCTTCCTAGAGAAGTTTAATGGGAACAATGAATAAGTAACTAAGCATTTTGCATTTACATTTAATGGAGAGAAAGCATTGATAAGCAACTTCTCTTTTAGGATTTCAGAGGATACCATAGCACAAATCTTGGGAATCAGCCCAGAAGGAGAAAGATATTTCAAAACAAAACAATTCAAGGAAAAATCATGGACTCAATTCATGTCTAGGTCAAGGGTTTCCTCTGTCAACTGGAAAAAGGGTGTCCCTAGAAGCTGGCTGATGCACCCATGGGATGAAATGGTGTACATTATTCAGAAATTTGTTATGTGTGAGGGTTGTTACAACATAGTATATCTATATCACATCAAACTCCTGTTGCACTTAAAAGGGAAATGCACCATTAGTTTATCCTATTTCCTCTTACAGAGTTTGACTAAGATGTCAAAAACTATTCAAAAGCAAAAGGGTAATGAGGATAAAAGCTTGTATCATTTTGGGTTAATTAAAATTCTAATTGAATTTGAAGTGCAGAGGAGGGGAAAAACATGGAAGGAATTTTTGATTGCTAATCAAATTAAAGATGGAGCATATTAACAGGAACAACAAGAGCACTCAGGATTTATGCTTGATGTTGATGAGGAAATCCCTATGCGCAAGTCAAGCAATGTTCCTCCACATAGCAGTAGTGTAAGGACAAGAAAGATGAGGCAAGAAGCTGTGCAGAAAATTGAGCAAGACAAAATTTTCACTACATATACAAGAAGATCAAGGAGAATACAAAAGACCCAAACACAAGAAGATCAACCAGACTCAAATGCACATGCACCGATGGACATTGAGAGCAGTGCTCATTCACAGCCTAGACCGGAAGTCAAAATGGAACTTGAGAGTAACAATAGACAAGGGAAAGAGTCAACACTTGCAACCAAGAAACAAAGGAGGTTAGAAAAACAAATTGAAAAGCTAAAAGAAGAATTGATGGAGGCCAACATACTAGAGAAGGTCATCAAGAAGGAGAATGAAATGTTGAGAGCTCAGAGCAAGAAGACTCAGCAGAAAAATGAGAAGCTGAAGGAGCAAATCAAAGAACACAAGGCTGAACAAACCGACATTTGCAAGTGGGCAACCAAATGGTATACTCAAAAGAAAGCTCTCAAAGAAAAATATAAGAATTTGAAACATGAGCTCCACGTTCAGAACGATGCCCAAGCTCAGAAGAATATAGATGCATTGTTACAAGCGGCAGAGGCACAGGCAGGAACAGAGTATAAAGGGAGCACATCAAGATTAGCATGAGGACATGCTAAATCATTGAGCTTGGGGGACATGTTGGTACCATTTCATTGCCATTCTTTTCTTCTAGAAATCCATCATTTGTCTATCTTTTTCTCCCATAAACCCCTCATAGTCCATCGAAATTGATTAATCAAAAGCATTATAGTTGTTAATTTACATTAAATTTAATTTGTGAATTTTTATGTTAAAAATTAGAAATTTTCAACAAAAATTACAGGATGTCATGACTTCCTGTAAATGGTTTATGATGTGACACATGGCATGGCAGGAAAATCAAAACAAAGGATAAGAACGTGATCTGGAATGTACATACATGGTGAAAGACCTATTCAACAACAAATCTAAAGCTCCTGGATACATGGTCAATGCTGGTCAAACCCAACCTTTTTGGTCACAAAGGCAACAAAAAGCCATAGTTTCCCAAACTGATTTCGTTTTGCTTTTGGAAATTAGTTAAGATTAGAAAGGAAAAAAATCACTCTTTTGTAAAAGCAGAAACATCTGCATAATGTATGTACATTCGATTTAGAGGGAAAGTTAGTGAATATAGGATAGGAGACAAGCAAATAAAAGACTGCGTATTGTATTGTCTAGAACGGTTATTATCTTTGTGTATTGTTTCCAGAACATTGCTCTTGCATGTGATTTCGATTTCCAGAACTTAATTACAGTCATCGTTTTACTCCTACAGTGCTTATGCGTTAACATTCTCATCACTTGAAGTTTCTTAAGTGTGCCATTGAAGCGTGGACGGGCCCTACGTGGAGATTGGTATACTTTTAATTTCGTTTCCATAGCGTTTTCGAATCTGAATAGTGTGAATAATGTTTAATGTTATTTCTTTGCCTGTGAGTTTATCGATTTGATTAGAAATTCTTGCAAATAATATTCATGGTGATAGCTTGAGAGTTTGATTGCTAGATCATTGAACAATATATTGTAAAAGGTTTGATCGATCATTAGATTTCAAAGTATCTCTGTGGACTCTGTTTTCATGCATTTAAAATTTTAGTGTGCTTAAAATAGCTTTTTATTTTCATAAATGCTTAGTGTGTTAGCTGGAAAGAGCTTTTGTGGATAATATCCTTGTAAAAGGTTTGAAAACTCAGTCTAGCAACACGCTGGTTCTTTAGAACAGTTAGATAAATTAGATGATCTGAGTGTTAAGGTGTGAGAGGAAATATATTTCAATCTCCTGTAAAGGAGTGTTGTAGCCTGTCACAATAGACACTTAGTTAGGTAGATGAGATCCTTTTATGTCTATAGACTTTAGACATGTGCATCTAAGTTTACCTACCTTGGTTGATATTAAATCTAGTCTAATCTAGCACCCTAGATTGGCCACTACAGGGTGCTTATAAAGGGTGGTAATGACTGCATTCACCCCCTTCTCCAGCTCAATGGTGTACTCAAATCCATGGTTGAGTGATCTACCTAGTGGAACATCCCCCAAAACCCCCTGGTTCCTCTCTAATAAGGTTAGTATATCTAGGTGTGTAGCCTGTGCCCGTGTCCCTAACTCAGAAATACGCAACTCAACTGCCCACTCCACATCTCCATGTCACAAATCTGCGTCCATCCGGTGGGCTGAAACTATCTGAGGGGGATAAGAGTGCATTCCTCTGAACCACATACCAGCTTCCCATATGGCCCCTTGAACTCCATCTCTAGCTTCTACCAATGAGTAGTGAATTTCCCGAATGCATATAGCCATTGGACACCCAACACCACATTGGTGTCTAGGACATCAACCATGAAGAAATGATTAGTGAGTGAGTAGTTCCCCATCTTCAAGGTCAGCCTGGGGACATACTTAGTACACTACATGGTCTGGTCTCAGGGTACCAATAATGAGAACCCCTCAAATGTAGCTGTTTGGATGCCCCTACACTCCACCATTTGGGCGTCAATGAAATTGTGGGTGGCCCCACTGTCAACCAGGACTGACACACATTTCCCCTGTATGGTCCCCCTGATCCTGAGTGTCAAATACTTCGGCACACCCTGAAGTGAAGCAAGGACTCCCCTAGTTGGGGAAAACAAACCTCCTTTAGGTGGTGGTGTTGGCCCTCCTGATGATGGTCCTCCCTCATCTCCTGACTCCTCTCCTATCTCGGCCTCTTCCTCCTTAGGCTCACTATCTGAGAACACCTCAATGAAATGGGCTTTGCCCATGGTGCACTTGTGCCCTGGTGCCCAAGGCTCCTAGCACGTGAAACACAACCTCCTCCTCCTAAGGTCCCTCCATGTATCATCATCCAACTAGCCATGTCCTCCATCTCTATAATATGGTAGCATCACATCATTGTTCCCCGGTGGGGCTATGGGTTTCATGGGAACAAAGGCCTGGTTCTTGGGCACTGCATCAATCATGTCTCAGGTCTTGGAAATGACATCCTGTAGTGATGTGGGCTTGTAAGCCCTCACCCAGCCATGCAAAGGCTCAACAAGCCCCTCCAAGAACAACATGATCAGTCATGCCTTTGAAATATCTATCACCATCACTACGAGTCTCTATAACTGAATAATGTAGACCTCTGCACTGTTAGTCTATCTCAAGTGGGCCAACTCTCTAAAAAATGTGGCTCCAGATCCTTCCTCTCAAAACTCTCCAATAGCCTCTTAGTGAACTCTGTGTAAGTGGTGATGTGAAGGTGCCCCAACGTGATCAGTTTGTGATACCACCACTCCTATGCATCCCCTTCCAAGTGAAGAGTGGCAAAACATATCGCATCAACTTCCCTCATGGGATTCAAGTGGAAATATGTATCAAGTTTTTGGATCCATGCGCTGGCTGAGCTCTTCGCTGACCCTTCGATGTTTGGAAGTGTGACCTTCCCTGCTATCTTCAGCGCATCCTAATTGGATGCTCCTCCCTTATAGTGGCCTCCAACCCTAGCAGTGCGCCCCTCCTTGAGGTGAATATACTTTCCAAAGGACATCATCCTCTTGGTCCGACCATCCAACCCCTCATACTCACCAATGCCTGAGGCAACAAAATGTACCAAGTCCGCAACTGGGTCTGACTCTCTCTTCGGCTTGGTCTCCTCCACGAAATGAGGTGTAGTGGGATGGTTAGCTTGCCCACGTTGTGAGGTGTGTGGGAGCTGATAGGTATGCCTGCCTCCTCCAGCTCTGGAACCCCCATCACCTTGAGGTTCTCCCTACGACCTTCGACCCATTTGTAGGCCCATCACCTACTGCGTCATGTCCATCATCAGCTGCCCTTACCTCATCATCTGCTGGTTTGTCCTTAGCAACTCTTCTAAGACCTGGTCCATGTTCCTCTGCCTAGGCTACTCATTCTTTTCTTGGTTGTCCATTCTACCTCTGATACTTTCCACTTCAGTGTGTGAGAATGGGTTTGAGTCCTCTTCTCTACTTCAACCCCTACCTCTGCCTCTACCACGAACTCTATGGAAAACTAGTCCTTGGTATCTCAGTGGCATCACATGCTATTTTTCCCCACCCTGGCCAAGAACATGCTCTAATACCACTGTAATATTCCTAATGGAAATTTTACAATGATAACAAATACATGCAAAGATAGCAACACATAAATTTTCAGAAATGTATACACATAAACCAGAAATTTCTCCAAATCCACAAACTGACCAAGATTTTATTAATAATAGTTGATGTGGTACAAATGAGTTGGATAAAATGCACATGGGCTTGCATAAGGCAAGCTACAAGCACTAGGTGATGAATACAAGAAAACTCAACAACTACAATAACAATCTCCTCCAGAAAACTGCAGTGCTACTTCAAAACTGCATTGTTGCTTGACTTCACCCCTTGATTTGCCCACTCTAGATAGCTCAGAAAATTCTATAAAATTAGGAGAGTGATCCTTGCCCAAAACCCATAAAAACTTAGAGAGGGTCTCCCTTGGTTCCAACCTTCAAAATTTGAACCTTCACAGCTTGGCCTTCCTCCAATTTTGAATTTTGTTACTGTGACTGATCCTGTCAATATCTGCTCTCCCAATTCCAACAATCCTTCTCAAATAACCCTCCAAATTATTTCCAAGCACCCCAACTCTAAATCCCTCTGGATGATGCTACCCCAAAATGTCTCACTCCAATGAGTGCCAAGTCATGGTGGAGATGACGCAGTGTTGCGTATGAAGAAGTGAGAACTACGTGTAGGTTGGTCCTCTTAGTTGTAGCCGCCCTCCATACTCCTAAAAATGATGAAAGAAAACCCTTGTAGCTTCTTCGGTCAATTTCCTGACAACACTACTCCACAAACAACAAGTGACTTCTCCCTCTACACAGTGGTGGCTCCCAGACTACATACTCTACCCCAGAAATGTGTGGGACCTGTAGCTCATGCTTATTCTAGTCTCAGTGATGAAATAAAACCTTCCTTGGGTGGCACTCGAAGTCCAATGAAGAAAGTTTGAGCTTCTCTCCTTTGAAAGCTCTTGCGTTAAACAACATAATATTGGATCAGCTACATAGCTAAAGCAAATTCAATTTTCAAATAGACAAAAGACCCATATTGCTCCCTCATTCCTTCCTTTTATAATTGTTGACCCTGCATTCCTTGTGGGTCCCTCCACCAATTCAATTTGCCTTAAGGAATTCAAATTCCTTCTTCCCCAAATATGTACTTCAGCTGGGCCCCATATTCCACTAGCATGCAAATAAAATATTTCTCCTATGTTTTCCACCAAAATTTGCCTTAAGCAAAATTTTATTTTCCAAACATTAAGAAAATTTAGGAAGGAACATTCAATAATAAAAAAATTGTGGATTGTTGAACAAAAGTTTGATAAATTCACAAGGAATGGAGATGAGCATAATCCCAACTTCAAGTTGAAAGTTTTTGACTCGGAATATGCAAAGCACTGAATAAATTTTAGTAATGATTTGTGCAGAAGAAAAATCTACATTTAAAATTAAAAAGAAATATTGTAACGCCAACAATGAGCTTAAAAATTATTGTAACATTAGCAGTGAGTTGGCAATGCCAAGTGGGCGCACCAAGTGGCGTCTGATGTAGGCATAGGGGATAGGTGGTGGACTAGTCATTTGATTGGACACCAACAAGTGAATGAGGTGCGCTAAAATGATGTGGCGTGCATCATGGATTAGTGAGATTAAATGATTTTATTATTCTCTCTTTGAGAGATAATAAAATGATGCGGTGCACATCGTGGATTAGTGAGATTAAATGATTTCATTATTCTCTCTTTGACAAATAATGATGGGATTGAGTAGGATTACATAACCTTGGTTTTGTAATTTTTGAAACTAGCTTTTAATTCAAATTCAAATTATTTACTCTCAAACAACAATCGATGTTACGATCACCTACATTCAACTCTTTTTTGGTTGTGTTTATTAAATGTGAATTTTTTATTATTATTTAATTTAATTTAAATAACGAGTATTTTTGTAAAATGTAATTTTTATTTTTAATATAATTCAAATTGGAAAATAATTTTATTAACTAAAATAGGTGTAGTTGAAATGATTTTTTCAAAGCATTTTTTCTGGTTAATTTTAATCAAAATGCAATATAAATTTTAAAAACTTGAGTTTAAATTGTTTAATTTGTAGAATTTAAGTGCCTCAAGGGTTTTTTAGGGTGTTGAATCCATTTATGTATTCAAAAATGTATTTTAAATAGCAAAAATCTTGCTTGAAATTGTATCTTTGGATTTCGGTGAAAAAGGCTATAAGTTAAACTACACCATTAAAATATGTTGTGGATAACATTTTTTAAAGGCCAAAATTAATCATAACAAGCATTTTTCCAAAGTTTATTAGTATACAAAAGTCTAATAACAAGATTTCATACCTTCTCAAATGAAAATAGTGGGTCAATGCTAAAGAGTAAACTCCAACAAATCTTCCAATAAAGCTCTCATATGGTAGATTCATTTGTCAAGAATTTTCATCTCATTCATGCTTCCAATGTTGAATACATCATTTCTAAGGCCAAAAATGATAACAAGAGCTCATACATTCTCAAATGAAGATAGTGGGTCAATGCTAAAGAGTAAACTCCAACAAATCTTTCAATAAAGCTCGCATATGGTAGATTCACTTGTGAAGAGTTTTCATCTCATTTGTGTTTCCAATGTTGATTACATCATTTCTAAGGCCAAAATTGATAACAAGAGCTCAACATTCTCAAATGAACATAATGGGTGAGTGATGAAGAGAAAACTCCAACAAATATTTCGATAAAGTTGTCATATAGTAGATTCATGTATGACAATTTTGTCTCATTCATAAAGAGAATAAATATGATTACAAAAGATTTTATGTACAAGCTTTGCATGTGAAAAATAAGGAGGCTCTTCGCATAAAAATGGTATTAACCATGATATTCACACCATAATATTTACATTAGGACTTTTAAAGAGTAAAGGTGGTGAATAGTAAGTAAAACACACCATGTCATTAACCAAGATGAAAAAAA
Source organism: Pinus taeda (assembly GCA_000404065.3). NCBI lineage: Eukaryota > Viridiplantae > Streptophyta > Pinopsida > Pinales > Pinaceae > Pinus > Pinus taeda. Next base: position 11,265 of record APFE030466147.1, read on the forward strand.
TAGATCATATTTACAAGCAATTAATATATTTCCATTTACACTCACATGGGTGAAAGGAGTTATACATTTGCAATTAAGCTTAAAATTCAAAATCAAAAGATCACTTTTGTTATAAACTCATAAGAGTGATATATGGAATCTCAAATACAAATAGTTAAAAGAGTTCATAATGTTCAAAATATTAAAATGCATTTTTCCAAAATAGATTGAATTAGGCTTCCATTGACCATGTAAATGAAAAGATCTGGAGGATAAATTGAAGAAAAAATAGGTTCTTGTTATTCAAAATGATTTTGAAATGAAAGGTTATATAATTGCCAATTGAGAACAATATCACAAGTCTCACTTAAGTGGTTATTTTACTTACCATGATGGAAGGAAATTTTGATAACTTTTTCAGTTTTATATGCATTTTTCTGCTATCAAAACCATCAATACTTTAGTAAATCAAAGATCTAAGGTGTGCACTCAACAATACAATGCTTCAAGTCCAAGCCAATTTGCTACTCTTTTATTTTAGGTTGAGTTTTGAATACCACTAGTTAGCAATGAACCATTGGAAGTCATGATCTTGTCTCTCAAATGTGTTAATAGTGTCTCAACAAAAAATTATCTTTTCATGTTTTCCATCATTTTTTTAAGACTTATTAGCAAATATTCAAAAGGAAAATGAACTAAAATTGAATTAATCAAGGAATTTGGTAGTATTACATATATCATTAGCTTTTTTGTTTTATGATAATATGTGGGGAAAGGTGGTTCATCAACAACTATTGCAAAAGCATAGTTGGGTATTTTGGCGAACAATGTGGCTTATTCAATATAGGGGTGAATTTGGATCATGTGAAGTATGTGCCTGTTTTGATAATTAATACACCTCGAAAAATACCAGGAGTTTAATGGATGCAAGATTCATGATATATGATAGTGTAAGGCACAAGGTATCTCCTACTTGTACGCAAAAGAAGTTGATCCAGGTGGATATTGGTGGCCACCTGCCAAGTCCATCTGGACCCCCATCATTGTCTCTTTCAGCATTTTCAGTTTCCTTAATTGTAGCACAACTTACTATTTTTAGCAGTTT